>QNQO01003205.1:0-69785 GCA_003290165.1 Berberis thunbergii | reverse complement strand
CCTCGTTCTATTGGATTACGGGACAAATGCTGATATCTTTGGTATGGCGCCTCTTATTCATCTTTCCGTCTGACATAGCCCCTAAAGCCAAATCACTGTTTGCTACCTGTGGATCAAGCTCAGGTTCTGAGTTGACGTCATCACTATCCTCACTAGAACTTTCGAGTATACTGAGGTCATAAATCGGCGGTCGAAGTAACCTATTTTCTCTGAACAAAGATATAGCCTGATTCAAATTGTCTCCGACTCTTTTATAATCCGGGGAGGATTTGATAGCATATTTGTCAAAATGTCTTTTTAACCTGAGCAGAGACTGCAAATCATCTTCCGAATATTCCTGCGCTTGCTGACCCTGTTAGCATCCCCTAGCTCTGTGCTAGTAGCACCGATAAATGGGTTGCAGGGCGCTGGCTGAGGCGAAGCCTCGACCCCTGTCTTGGTACAGGGCGTAGTCTAGGCGAGGCCACTTCCACTGCCTTGGTGTGGGGCGCTGGCTGAGGCGAGACTCTGTTCTCTGGTGTGGTGCATGGCGCGGCAATGGCGTAGGTCACGTCCACAGCCTTGGTGGCTGGCTTGGGCGAGACCATGGCCTCTGGCTGAGGAGAAATCATGGCCCCTCTTGAAGGGTAGAGCACTGTCTGCTGCTTGAAACAGTCTGCCCAATCTGAGTTTCACATGTGAAATCATTCGTCACAGTTTGCGACGCTGCACTTTGAATAGAAGGATTGTTCTTTGTTTCCGGATTTATCTCATTTTCGTATGGGGGTAACTTTTTTTGTTGTCCAAGAACATTATCAATTTCTGAATTTGTATACCCCGCCTCTAGTAGGCATTCCTCCGTAGACTCATGCTGGACCCCGGTTTTAGCATGCTCTAATTTGTGACCCGCTCTTTGTAATTCCGCTGGAGGACATTCATCTTCCTCAATATTCTCCATCAATGCCTCAAATGTGTTCGACAAATCCACCTTTACCGGATCAATGGCCACCTGCTTTCTATCCCCGACTCCCTCCGAAATCTCCTCGCCTGTGCTATTTTTTGTGCCACTCACACCCACTTCCGAGTTTGAAGAATTTCCTTTTCTGATCACTGGAACATATTGTTGCCTGGTATTGTTACTTTCAGTCTTTGATTTGGCTACCTTCTCAACATTACCTAGTTTCGAAACCCGGCCACCGCCCTTAATGCCTAGCTTCTTGCGACAAACACTTTCCTGATGCCCGAGCAAGGAACAAAAATCACAATATTTGAAACCTGGGTACTCAATCTTCTGCCAGAAACCTCTATTATTGGCTCTATCAATCTATACTCTGTTTGGTAATTTGTCCGCCAAAGTCATCTCAACACACACACGGGCAAAGCCCGGGCGCGATAAACATCTAGTATGGTCATCCATTCTAAAAAAAACACCAAAGAATTGACAATTGCTTTTAAATAGGAGGATGAAAAAGATGTAAAGGTAAGTTAGGCAACTCTACCCACAGTGGCACCGATATCGGGTCCTCCTTCAGACTGAAACCATCATGCCAGCGGAAAGCTTTGAACCGCACGCCACGAATCAAAAAAAATCTCGCGACAATACTTTTTTTGCTTCCTCCTCCGATTGAAGACGAACCAAACATGCCGTTGATTAAGTAAGCCAAGCGAAAAATCACCCATAATTCCCCAAGTTCTGTGAATCGAGTCCCGAATGTCTTCCAATGTAGGGCGGTAGCTAGAAAATTTTAAGACGATAACATGTCGTTCCATAAACTCCTCCCCGCGGACTTCATCCGTTGCCGTAATACCAATAGCTGGAGCGCCCTCTTTACGGAATCTAGTGCCTTCAACCAGAGTTTCCACGACGTCGGCCACCAGAATTTTTCCCAAAATTTGTGCGAAAGAGGGCTTAGCCGCGCCTTCGACGGGACCTCCATTAGCAGATCTCCCCATCAGGGAGGAGGGACGGCAGGAGGCGCCGACATCACATCCAGTTCGGTGCCAGTGTCGAAAAATCAGGGAAATACGAAAACGGTACAAACCTGTGAGTCGTACCAGAAACCGATACCTGAATCGTATCGGCAGCCGAAACGAAACAATTCTTCAGCCGAAACGCGGGCACCAGATCTGTGCCTCGGCAAGAAGGGAATAGAAGCACGAGTTGGCTTTCTGAATCTGTTCGATAAGAGCTTGAAAACGTTCAAAATCGACCAAAGTCGGCCAGTATCGGCGTATCGCGACCAGAGATACTTCGTTTGACCGGCAATGGCCGGCAACGGGATGGTGCGCCGCCTAGGGTTGTCGCAGTGGAAGCCCTAGCCGCCACCAGTCGATGGCTAAGATGCAATCCCACAAAGGAGGGACCTTGATCTTTGTATATAATCATCCATATATGTAGCTCTATTGCTCTTGCCTTACACGTGCGCTGTACCATGCTCACCGATATAGGCTATGTTTATCGTTTCTTAATTGTACTTGTTTTGTTTTCCTTGTTTCATTCTTTCCTAATATAATTTCCATCGTGTGTCACAGACTGGAAATTTAGTGAATTGGCTAATCATTATGAACAAGGAGGAGGGTTGAGGAAGAAGCAAATTGTAACTTTGTTTCCAACACATGCATTTGAAGGAAATGTTGTGACCATTATACTGGAATGGTATTTGGGTCATGGCTCCTCTTCGTGAGTTGATCATCTAGTCAATCAATCATTAACTGATCATGTACGATACATGTAAACACACCTTACACAAAAGGATGATGATTTTGCCCACTTCTTCTTGGACAAGTCTAATTACCATTCATCTTAATTCCTCTTTGATTAAGCCAACCATACTTCATCGTACTGTGGAATATTTGAATTGAGCAATTATATGGGACTAATAGTAGAGACTATCGAGTAAAATGACAACACAAGAAAGTCTAATGAATTGAAGCCACTGAAAATTACACGACTTTTCTGGTCTTGAAAATAAAAGGAAAAGGGGGCTGTCCCGTGTCCACATTCATTCAATAAAACCAATCTTATAACTTGTGTCAATTCTATAGACAGTTGAAGGAAGATGATGAGTTTTATTTATGTTTGTGTCGGATGATATCACAAATTCAAGATTTAAACCCAACTAACGACATTTAGATTAAAGGATTTAAAAAAAAAAATCTGCTATTGTATTGTGTATCGTGATGGGCTTGGCCATAGTGCAAACTCAAGACAACCCAGAAGTCTATCTCAACCCACACAACGGGCAATTTCATAAGTCAACTTTCTTACCCTAGAGGATAGGGTATATGCAAATACCAAATGCTACTTTTGATTCAAATCAAAATAGTTATTTAATGATAAGATTTAAGAAACTCCAAGTCACAAATTCAACAATTTGTTGCCTAGTCCAATTTTCTCGGGCTAAAACTTTTCTACACATACTTATCTAGAAAGCTTTAAAATCCTGATTAGGCCCTAAAGAGATAGATTGGATTGGACCAACATTGGCAATTTTCCACAATTTTAACTTATCCGTATAGAAACATGGTTAATTAAGCTAAGTGAGTTTCTCATGCCTAATCGAAAAAGAGGTGTCAAATCGAAAAGCAAACCAATCAACCAGCAGAAACATAAAAAGAGCTTGTCTACCTGTCGAGGAAACCAGCTAGGGAGGGGGTGTGACCGCTCACCTTTCCTTGAGATTTGTGCATCTGTGCATCACGAGAATGTAGACGCTTATCTCGAGGAGATGAGCGGTTACACCCACTCCCTCGCCATTTAGAATTTCTGAACAAAAAAATAATTTCTACCGGACTTAGGGTGTGTTTAATTGCATGAAATTTTATGCCATGAAAATTAATGAGAAAACCTCTATATTCTTATGTTTATGAAACTTTAATTTTCACAATTGATTAAAAAAAATCAAATAGTGCATGTGAAGTTATACTTCAAATTAGCCTCAAATATGAAGTTCTCTTCATGAATTTTTATGGCATAAAATTTCATGCAACAAAACACACCCTTTGAGTGTTGATTTTGATCTCAAATATGATGTCAAATTAGAAAGAATGTGATTTCTAGCGAGTGATGTGTGCATGTGATGTCAAATGATATTTCTTCTATAAATATGTCCATGCCTAGCCTTGTACCTCAAACCAGGCAAAGCAAATATTTGCAAATTAAGTTAAAATCATAATCAGTCTGATTGTCAAAGACCACTGGTTTTTTTTTATTTATTTATTAATTTTATGACTGAAGGCACTTCGATGCTTAAGTCAGTAATTCAGTTGAAGTTTGAGATAAAATTGGACATAATTCAGTTAAAATTGCATACTTTTGTCGAATATTCCCTTTACCTTTTATAATGGTCACTGTTAATTTCCTCTGTAACTTAAGTATGTGAGGCGAAACGAGAGGTGAACGTTCTCTGTAACAATCTCATTCTTTATGAAGATACGTCTGTAAGTGTAACTCCCTTCACGACTCTTTAAGATTTCTCCCATTTGAGAGATAATTTTATCGGATCTGGATTTGGGTTTGTGATTATGATTTATTTTGACAGACTCTGCTTTAGCTTTCATGACTGCATTCGTCTCCTTTAGACTTTATGAATTGACCTGATATTGAGATGCTTGATCCTCGTGATAGATGATCTTTGCCACATATGTGGATGCGATGACGTTCTTATTTGATGTATCATCACTACTCATTATGAAGCCGATAATAATAGATATCGACGAGTTCTTTATGTCATCAACACCTTCCTTTTCAACTTAGCATACAAGAAGAACAAACTCCAAATTGCAACCATGATCACCCAGGCAACTATGTTGAACATTTTGTTACAAATTAGCAAGTAATAGTTTACAAATTTTATTAGCATGGCCCATGGACCCAAAATTTCTGACACCTTTCGGCCTATGCCATAGGATCGACACTGGGCCAACTTGGGCTTTGAAAGCACAATGGCCCAATCATAAATATCAACTTCGATGATGAAGTAGAATGTAGATAAGAAAGAACATTTGAAGGTCAACATCTAAAACACACTAACTAAGGCTAATCATTCCCACAAAAACATCCCACTAAGAATGACAGTTGAAGGAAGATGATGGAGTTTATTTATGTTTGTGTCGGATGGTAATACAAGTTCATGATTTAAACCCAACTAACGGCATTTGGATTAAAGGATTTTAAAAAAAAAATCTGCTATTGTATTGTGTATCGTGATGGGCTTGGCCATGGTGCAAACTCAAGACAACCCAGAAGTCTATCTCAACCCACACAACAACGGGCAATTTCATAGGTCAACTTTCTTACCCTAGAGGATACGGTATATGCAAATACCAAATGCTCCTTTTGATTCAAATCAATGTATAGTTATTTGATAATAAGATTTAAGAAACTCCAAGTCACAAATTCAACAATTTGTTGCCTAGTCCAATTTTCTCCGGCTAGAACTTTTCTACATATACTTATCTAGAAAGCTTTAAAATCCTGATTAGGCCCTAAAGCGATAGATTGGATTGACCAACATTGGCAATTTTCCACAATTTTAACTTATCCGTATAGAAACATGGTTAATTAAGCTAAGTGAGTTTCTTATGAACTAATCCCATGGTGACATGTCTATTTACCTTTTTATCCATAACGACTCAAAAGAGTCAAGAACAGACTCTTTACAAAGAAAAGGGACCATCCATTTGATGCCCTAATGGAAAACAAGTGTCAAATCGAAAAGCAAACCAATCAACCAGTGCAAACAAAAATATTAATTTTTAGCCACTTAGGGTGTGTTTGGTTGAATGAAATCCTATGTCATGGAAATTCATGTGGAGATCTCTATATTCTCATGTTTATGAAACTTCTGTTTTCACCATTGATTAAAAAAATTAAATAGTACATGTAGAGTTATACTTCAAATTAGCCTCAAATATAGGGTCTCTTCATGAATTTCCATAACATAGAATTCATGCAACCAACACACCTTTAGAGTGTTGATTTTGATCTCAAATATGATGTCAAATTAGAAAGAATGTGATTTTAGCGAGTGATGCGTGCATGTGATGTCAAATGATATTTCTTCTATAAATATGTCCATGCCTAGCCTTGTACTCAAACCAGGCAAAACAAAGCCATTCTTATTGTGTTAAAGAAACATCATGAGTTTCAACAAAAGTTGTATTCTGCGTCATTGTGAGCTTAGCCATGGTGCAAATCATGACCACCTTAGCTCAAGAAAACCCAGATCAGTGGCTCAACCCACAGAACAATGCCCGTAGGGGCAGTCGGAGTTGGGCCTCTGACATGGGACAACAACCTTGCAGCCTATGCGAGAA
The DNA here is from genome assembly GCA_003290165.1 of Berberis thunbergii. Taxonomy (NCBI): domain Eukaryota; kingdom Viridiplantae; phylum Streptophyta; class Magnoliopsida; order Ranunculales; family Berberidaceae; genus Berberis; species Berberis thunbergii. The sequence goes on along the minus strand of QNQO01003205.1, from coordinate 63,488 downwards.
ATTATGCAAACCAGAAGGCTACAACTTGCCAAATGGTGCACTCCGGTGGACCATATGGTGAGAACCTCTCTATGAGTCCCGGTGACATGTCTGTTGCTCTGGCTGTCAGCCTGTGGGTTAATGAGAAGCCAGACTATCATTACAACACTAATACCTGCAATCCAGGGAAACAGTGCGGTCACTACACTCAGGTAGTGTGGCGCAAGACCAAGAGTGTTGGGTGTGCTAAGGTAAGATGTAACACTGGCGGTACTTTTGCAATATGCAGCTACAACCCTCCTGGTAACTACGTAGGGGAACGCCCTTACTAGATCTCCTGCATTCACAATGAAGGCTACTCGATCTCCATGCAAGTATATGTATGAGTTATCAATTGTAAGGTTATGATCTGAAAATAAGTTATGGATTTTATATCCAACATCATGTATGATCAAATCCTATTATAAGGTTATGATCTGAAAATAAGTTATGGAAAACATCGCAGGATCCATCAATATTATTAGCAAGTAAAATGGTTGCATGCAAGACATTATCTATCCCATAAAACCTTCACTTTTAGTAGAAATCATCATCATCATCAAAGCCCATTTCTGATATTTTCGGAATTTTAGAAAAAAGAAATAAAAATAAAAATTGTGATAATGAATTTCCTTCGATGGAAATCATTTTCATAGAGGAAAGACTATCTACGGCATCTAGTTTGATTGAAACATGTGTGGTCAAATTCAAAGAACATGCCGAGTCTATTTGGTTCGATTAAATATTCTTGATTGTGTTGATTTATTAACAAAATTGAAACTAACTCATTAATTTTTTAGCTGAGTGAGGCTAAGGGAATCAGGTTGTGCAACCAGGATCAGAAGAGGGTTTTTACAACTTCGAGATACACATAAACACTTTTGAGATTTCATCATTTTTTCAAGATCACGCCACGTCTCCTTAGTTGCAAAATCTGATTTTGTAGTACTTTTCGTTCTTAGCTTACTTAATTGTCCAAATTTCATTTGGTTAATATACTCAATTGATTTGTGATCAACTACAAAAAAAAGGTCTTGTTAAGTGGATTTGCGGTGTGATATGTTTAATTTGCAAATCCCTACTTCATATACTTTACCTAATCGCATATATTTTAGGTATTCCTTTTTTTTTCAAGAAAAAAAGATGGAACACGCTTCATTTTCTCATGAATTAGTGTTCCTAAGTTACGGTGCAGACGATTCCAACTCTCAGGATCTGCATTTTTTTTCTTACACCTTACGGAATAGACTTCCAAATTACTATTTTTTTGACCAGCCTGATTATGGCCTCAACATATGCAATAAATCACTCCATATAAAAGATTAAATTGCTTGAGCAGCCTTGTAAACTTTACACCCTTCAAGAGGTGTCTGCCTTTCTCAGATGACTTTGGCTTACACTTATAACTAGGGGTGGGCAAACGGGTCGACGATCCACGGATTCAACTTGAACCGGACCATTTTCCTCTAAACGGTCCGGATTTAAATTATAAGTTTTTAGATACGGTCCGGATTGGTCCGGATCCGTTATAAAACGGTCCGGTCCCGGTTTCTATTAAAAAAAAAAAACGGTCCTGGTTGGACCCGTTTCAAATTGCATTTACTAAAACCAAAACCCCTCTCTCTCTCTCTCTGACTCTCTGTCCCGTTTCAAAGTAGTAGAAGAAAAGGAAGAGGAGGAGACGTGAAGGAGACTCTTCTCTGTCTCTCTGTCTCAATATAAACCAAAACCCCCCCTCTCTCTCTCTCTCTCTGTCTCTGTAAGAAGAAGCAGCAGCAGTAGCGATTGGAGATCTCCCTCTCCTCTCTATCTTTGTCTCTGTCTCGAGGAGAAGAAGCAGCAGCGAGACGCTGGGAGCCCAAGAAGAGGAGGAGCAGAAGAAAAGGAAGAGACGCTGGGAGATCTCCCTCTCCTCTCTCTCTTTCTGTCTGTCTCGAGAAGAAGAAGCAGCAGCGAGACACTGCGAGACCAAAAAGAGGAAGAGTAGAAGAAAAGGAAGAGACGCGAGCTCCTCTCTCTCTATGTCTCTGTCTCGAGAAGAAGAAGCATCAGCGAGCTCCTCTCTCTCTCTGTCGCTGTCTCTGTCTCGAGAAGAAGAAGCAGCAACACGATGAACCTACATCCATTCCTCTTCAACCCCATCTCCATTTTAGTGTTTGATTTGATCCTAAAATTTCTTTGGCAATACGATGAAGAGGGTGGTGGTGATCATTTCGACAATTTTGGTTTCAGGAACCCAGATCTCGCCAGATCTACACAATAAGGTAAGTGTAGTTTGCCGAAAGGAAAATACAGGGTTCTTATGATTGTTTGATTCAATTTATCTTTGTGAGGGTTAGTTCAATTGTACATTATTGTGTTGATCAAATAGTAGAAAAGAAAGATGAACTTCTTTGTATTTTTTGTTGATTATTGTAATATATATTTTTTGCCCAAAGGAACAGGGTTTCTATATCCTTCTGGTCCGATTACCTTGCCTTCTTGGTTGTCTGAAGAAGATGTTGAGTGTTACGTGAGCAAATTCGAGGGCTTTCGACGTGTATGTTTGTTGCAAAAGTTTGATATACTCTTAATTGATTTTGTTTCAATGCTTTGTCTAAGCCTCTGAGTTGACTTTCCTGGGTTTTTGTAGAACATGGGAGCTCACAGCACCTTGGACTGGAGCACGAGTGAATGTACCAGCAAAGTTCATCGTCGGAGACCAAGACCTGGTTTATAATATTCCAGGCGCAAAGGAATACACAAACGGCGGTGGATTTAAGGAGGATGTACCACTCCTGGAGGAAGTAGTTGTAATGGAAGGAGTTGCTCACTTCATCAACCAGGAAAAAACAGAGAAAATTAGTAAACATATATATGATTTCATAAAGAAGTATTAATCTGTTCATTATCTCATGAATCAGCTTCATATCAGGTATTTGAAACTTTTATGTTAACAACGGTTCATTCGATCTGTGACCTCTGAACCAACATGATTGGAATTTCATGTCATACTATCTATTCCACCAGAATTGGTTTCATAGCTTCATTTTTTGTCAAGAAAATTTGTATATTTGCAAATTTCATCTTGTGGTTTGACACACATATATATGTTTTAGGAATTTGCTTTCATTGGTAATTATCCTTGACATTGTTTGGTTATTCGCCAATGTGGTACATGAGCCTGTGCATTTCCCATTTTCATTCTCTTGTTAGTTGTTTACCTGAGAAATTCGAAAAGAGAGGCTTCACTGTAGGACTGAACTATTATCAAGAGATTTGACCAGTTTGTTACCTGCAAAGTTGATCTATTCCAGTTGAATTCGCAGCTTAAATTCTGTGAGATTCGGGTTGCGCTTGCCTGCTAACAATTATATTCCGAATGTGCTTCAAACTGAGATGTCATGTTTTGAATTTCATAGTTTCCTTTTGTGTACAATGTTCTTGAAACTATCGAACCGTTTGGATGTACTAGAATCAGAGGATGCATTTTAGTAGGAACCGTAGGAACCGAACCGCTTCAAACGGTTCGAGTTAGGTTCGGTTCCAATGTTCAAAATGAGGGAATCCAGACCGGACCGGATCCATTAATTTTAAACGGTTCGAGTTAGGTTCCTCTAAAATTGGAGCCGATCCGGACCGTGCCCACCCCTACTTATAACTCTTTTGAGTTCTTTCTTTTCTTTTTTTCTTTGTGAATCCTATAATTACATAGTATTCAATTCATTATAGTTAACAATACGAACTTTGTTAAATTCCAAGATAAAACGTGATATTTGGACATTTTATTAGATAAAGAATGATATATGTTGGAATGAAGTTGGCTTGAATAGTCTCACATTAATTAAAGTGGGGTTGTCACTAAGGTTTATAAGGAAGTGATTCATTCCTTAATAATAACGAGGTTTTTTTTAAGAGAAATCTCACAACACCTAAGCCCGAATGGAAAACAACAGACTTATCCTCGAGCTCTATCCTAGTCGTATCGAATTCCTCGATCCATACGATCTGTGTGTAGTGCAAGCAATCCTTCCCAAGTTGGCAAGTATTGGACTCATAATCATACCACTGCTGCTCATCAAACCACACATTAATCACAGCGTCTTAAGCATCAATGGCCCCTTCACCGGACCCTCAATACACATTCTCACCATAGGGCCCAATAGACGATACGATGAGACAGTCGTTTGATCTCTTCTCTGCGTATCTCCAGGCCTATCCTTCCAATTTTGGGTCCCATGTCACTGGGCTAACCCAAACTGTTGCTCGCTTCGTGTTGTGGAGGCTTAGGAAGTCGTCCGGATAGGTCTGGGTTTTTGCGAAATGGATCCAGCAGGTTAGGCCCATGATGAACACAACAAGTAGTAGTTTCAGGGTTGGTGTTTTCAACGTAGCACTGTATTATTTCTGAAAAAAAAATGATACTGATGGTAATGTAGTAGCACTATTAACAAAGGTGCGCCGAGCATAGCAATAACTGAAACTGAAGCTGAAAACTGAAGATAGAGAAGTTATGTAAATGCCGGAGCATTTGGGGTTCCAATCGGGCATGGAAGTAATTTAACCCACCACCTAATCTTTTGATGTTAGTTGAGCAATTAATACCTCGCAACATCACACGAGGTGAGTGTGTTGTCTGTGGATGTGGAACACAAATGATCCTGAATTCATGGATGATCATAAACACAACTGATAGAAAAATTCGAAAGCACTGATTTGTGCTTGAAAGAGTGGTCTATGATCAAACCGGACGTGGGTACGAGTGGCGTAAAGAATAGCAAGGGTGAGGAGATGAATGAGGGGGTTGGGGATAAGAGGCCGGTGGCCGTTGATCCGGTAAAGGTGGTGTTGTCAAACAAATTTGGGTCACTTACAGAGAATATCGATGAAGATGAGGATGCTCAAGCGGATAAGAAGCTAGTGGGTATGAACACGGCTCATGACAATGCCGAGGTTATGCAAGAATCTATGGAGGAATGCCTCCTGGAGGGGGGTATACAATTTCGGAGATTGCAAATGTTATTGGACAACAAGAACAACCGTTACAATAGAAGGATGATGTCAATTCAGGGGCAACAAGTAGTTGTTTCGACGACACGAATAAAAACAATAAAAATAGCCTTTCTCAAACTAATCATGCGGCAACATCGCAAGATGCGGCAAGTGACTCCATTGGCAAGGGCCAAGTTGGGCAAGCTAATTCAGGAATGCTGCGAGCTGAAATTGCAACATAGGCGCAGTTGCGGCGCTCTGTTTTGTCCCAGCCAGAGCTAGATTCGTCCCAGCCCGTGCCCTGTACCAAAACAAGGGATGTGGTTATGTCCCAGCTAAACCACTGCACCAAAACAAGGGACGTTCCACCCCAGACAGCGTTTGATTCGCTCGCAGCTGGAGAATTCTCTCCCGTACGTGGAGTGGTTACTAATATGGTAGCTCCTCGATCAGCTTCTAATACGACGCAGACCATGAAGACTGAAATGACACAGGAAGCAGGGGCTGGAACGGTGAAGCCGACAGTACAGGAACAGTTGACAGAAGAACCTGCTATACGAACACAACCCGAGGACATTGGCAACTTATCAGTACCCGTGGCAGCCGAGAACAACCAGGATGGGAGTGTTTTGTTTGATGTCGCTATCAAGTTGGTGAAGGAGAGACGTGCTTTGCGAAAAAAGAAAAAAAATGAATATCAATACCCTTGAAAGCGCCACAGAAGATAGTGATGAAGCTCCGTCGAATTCGGAGTTAGGGCCGGGATCACAAGCTATCAAGGATTTAGAGTTGGGGACGCAGTCCGATGAGGATCTTAAGAAAAAAGTCGAATTGGTGGTACCTCCAGGCAATCGTCGTAAGACTATGAGGGGTAAGTCTTCCTTCGGAGTTTAAGATGATGGAAAATTTTATGTTTTGGAATACTCGTGGGTTGGTAATAAGGCCACGAGAAGGAGATTAAAAAATATGGTTGTGGAACATAACGTCAGAATTCTTATGATTGCAGAGCCTATGATTGATGCTAGTAGATACATGGAGATTGGCAACAAACTCAAGCTTGGAGGATTTGTCTCAAATGACATGTTTGGCGGCAAGATTTGGATTCTATGGGATAACTCTCTTGTCCTTTCGGTGGTGGATATGTCGGATCAGATCATTCATTGCCAGGTAACGGATTCTGCTTCAAGAAATTTTTTTAATTTCATTTTTTTATGCTAAATGCTAAATATGGTCAATTTTGCTGCAAATCATGATATTCTATGGATAGTCGGCAGCGATTTTAATACATATTTGCATTCGGGCGAAAAAGTGGGGGGAGTTGAGACGTCCGTGGCAAGCATGTCACATTTATCTGACTGTATTGAGAACATTGGCCTAATTGATTGTGGATTCTCGGGTCCTCGACTCACCTGGTGTAATAACAGGCGATGCAGTGAGCGAATTTGGGCTAGACTTGATAGGATCTTTGTTAATTCAGCTTGGTTAACAGATTTGGGTAGTCCTAAAGTGGAATGTCTTAGCAGAACTTTTTCAGATCATTCTCCGCTGTTGGCATCCATGCCATCTCAATCAAAAATCGGTTTTGCCCTTTTTCGATTCCTAAATATGTGAACGACTCACCCTGAGTTTCTAGATCTGGTTAAGGATAAGTGGTTGACCAACATGGGTACCATGAGACCCATTGATAGAGTGGATGCCAAACTTAAAATGACCTGACGAGCTCTAATACAGTGGAATAAGACGGTCTTTGGAAATGTGTTTAGCAGAATCCGAGCTTTAGAGGATGAAATGCAATAGTGGGAAACAACTCTTTTGGCGGGTTTTGAAAATATAAGTAATAATGGTCTAAATGTTGATGTTAACTGGGATGTTAATGCTTGTTGCAATTTACATCGTTGTCAGGCAGAGTACAGATTAGCTCTCAAACAGGAGAAGCTTTATTGGATTAAAAAATCAGGTGAAAAAGAGTTTAAGGAGGGGGATGCTTGCATCAAATAATTTTTTGCTTCCACCAAGTCCAAACAAAAGCGACGAGCCATCAATCAGATTACTTTACTGTGCGGTAGGACTATTTCGAAACCTAGTGAGATTTTTGACAAAGCCAATGAATTTTTTGCTAATCTGATGTCTTCTCAAGGCACTTGTATGGTGGATATGGATTTGTTACATTGTATCCGAAGTTGATGAGTCCCGATCAATGTGAAACTTTGGTCAAAAGACCTTCTTTGGAGGAAGTGAAAAATGTTGTTTTCGACATCCCCAAAAATAGTGCGCCAGGACCGGATGGATTTACTGCTGATTTCTTTCAGTCTTGTTGGGAGGTTTTGAGTATGGATATTTGGGAGGCAGCTATACAATTTTTTGAAGGGGAGGCGATGTCGGCTTCTTTTTCGGATAATTTCATGGCTTTGATTCCTAAAATTGAGAATCCAAGTTCTTTTTCCGAATTCTGCCCAATAAGTCTGTGTAATGTGATTTATAAGATTTTTAATAAAATTCTTTGCAATAGACTGGTAGATCTCTTGCCAGTGTTGATTTCTCAGAAGCAGGGGGCTTTTGTTATAAAGGTAGGTTCATTGGCAAAAATATTGGCCTGGCGCATGAATTGCTTAGGGACATTAACATGAAGGTATTTGGAGGCAACGTGGTACTGGAAATTGATATGGAGAAAGCGTATGATAAAATGGAATGGACCTTTTTGTTCCCAGTGCTTAAGAAATTTTGCTTTACTGGTAGAATCTGTCATCTCATCTCCAACCGTATAGCTTCTTGTAGCTTTTCAGTTTTGCTTCAGGGAGCCTACAAAGGTTTTTTTAGATCCACTATGGGTTTGAGGCAAGGCGATCATCTTTCTTCGTTTTTATTTATTATTGCCTCTGAAGTGTTGAGTAGGGGATTGAAAGAGACATTCGATAAAGGAAAAATTGGGTATTATTATATACCCAGGGCCTGCAGTCCTATTTCACACCTTTTGTACGTAGATGATACCCTCATTTTTTTAAATGGAAGAAAATCCTCAATTATGGGATACATGGAGTTCTTGAAACGTTACTGTAAGATTTCGGGGCAGAAAATAAATGAGGGCGAAAGTTCTTTTATTTTGGACGACAAGGCAGTCGCGGAAAGAATTGTGGTGTTAAAAAGTTGCACAGGTTTCCAGTTTAAAGATGCTCATTTGAAATATTTGGGCGGGCCAGTGTTCCAATGGAGAGTTAAAATTTCATATTTTGAAGATTTGATTGCTAAAATTCAATCTCGTATTCAGAGATGAAAGACAAAATTGTTATCTCCGGGTGAAAGATTAATCTTGATTAAACAAGCTACCCAAAACCACCCCTGTTGGATCAAGTGCGCCGTCTCCAGGCATCAGTCACAACCCATCGAAGCAACTAATATGAATGAAAATTCATTCGAGACATTATTTGTTATTTATGTATGACATCTAGCATTCGTAAAGATACGAAATAAACATTTTTGTTATCATCGTTTTCATAAAATTCATCATGTTTGGCCAAAAAAAAAAATATCTTGATTAAACATGTCCTTAGCTCGATTCCAATCTATATTATTAGTACCATGTGTGTACCTAGGAAAGTTTTATCACGGATTAATAGTTTGTTGGCGGACTTCTTTTGGGGGGATTGTGAAGGAAAACTGAAGAAAAAATGGGTGTCATGGGATAACATCTGTTTCCTACGTGAAGAAGACGGTTTGGGAGTTAGAAACTTGACGGTTGTGATGAAGGCTTTTCGAATCAAGACTCTTTGGAGACTAATTACTTCGAACTCTTTATGGACTACTTTTATGAGGAACAAATACTGGTTGCATGGAGTTGCGTTGAATAGCCAACTTGTGAAAGATGAGTTTTCACCTTTTTTTTTTAAGGAAATCATGCTTGGGAAATCTTTTATTTTGAGTAATTCGCTTTGGCGTATTGGCATGGGCAATATCAGTTTTTTGAGGAAAATTGAAACACGGTAGCTTCTTTTAGGAGGTCGGAGGCATTGGTTAGTCAAGGTTTTTGGCCTTTAGTTAGCGAGGTGATTTTAACAAATTTTGAATTGGTCAATCCAGATCTCAGAAACTTGGCGCGTAGTCTTTTTGCAGATAGATTATGAGGTGAGGACTATGGGGATGACAAGTGTGTATGGGTGCTAAACCCGAATGGCTCATTTCCCTTCAGTCAGCCTATGAAATGTTACAGAGACATGAGAAAGTCAACGCACTAAGTAAGACTATTTGGCACGATATTCTTCCTTCCAGAATCTCAGTTTTTGTTTGGAAGTTACTCTGTAGAGGGGTGCCAGTGGATGGGGAATTATATAGATGCGATTTGAGTTTAGCCTCTAGGTGTAGCTGTTGCAACTCGTCAAAGAGCAAATCTTTGAATCATCTATTTCTGGACGGAGAATTGGCGATGCAGGTGTGAAACCACTTTGAACGAATTTTTGAAGTGCACATCAGGATACCAGCAGAAATATCCAAGGTGCTCGTAATTTGGTTCAAAAGAGTCAAACAAAATTCTCAAACAGGTGTGTTATTCCTTCTTACTCCTATTTTCATTTTATGAAAAATTTGGAAACAGATGTGCAAGTGTGTGTATGAAAATGCTTCCCCAAATCCTGCTTTTGTGATTTTGGACATTAGGCGTAATCTGTGATTGGCAAATAATTTTATAATTCCTAAACAAGTTAGCTGTAACAAGGCACCATTACAGACTTTGGGGTTACATATGCTTCCAGTTCGAAGGAAGTTAGTTAGAATTATTTTTTGGCACCCCCTTCGTCAGATTTTGTTGCTTTTAATGTAGATGGATCCTCCCGTAAGAACAAGGCATCTGGCGGTGTGATCATTAGAGACTCCAGGGGTTTCTGTGTTGTGGGAAAACAACTATTTTTCGGTGCAGGATCCAATAACAAAGCGGAAATTTTGGCTCTAGCTGAGGGCCTCCGCCTTTATCTCTCTTTGGGTTTCAAAAATGTGGTAGTTCAAACGGACTCGAAACTTGTTTGTGGCTGGTTTAAGGAAATTTTGAAAATCCCTTGACAATTGGAGAATATTTTGAAGGAAATTAAGTTATTGGCGGCAACAATAACGTTAGATTGCCAACATATCTATAGAGAGGCCAACGCGGTGGCGGATGCATAAGCGGATAGAGCACAACGAGAATATATGACTGTTTCTTTCGGTGCGAATGATCTTTCTAGGAGAGTGGCAGGTTTGATTGTGCTTGACAGATGACATACGGCATACATCCGCCACGGGGACGAGTAGAGGCAGATTTACCTGCTTTATTTAGCGGCTTGGCTGAACTTGCGGGGGCGTAGACAGAATTTGAAACTGCTGCGAGGAACATGCAGGGGCAGTCTGTGGGCAATTTCATAGGTCAACTTTCTTACCCTAGAGGATACGGTATATGCAAATACCAAATGCTCCTTTTGATTCAAATCAATGTGTAGTTATCAATTGATTGATAACAAGATTTAAGAAACTCCAAGTCACAAATTCAACAATTTATTGATTTTCCCCGGCTTGATCTTTTCTACATATACTCGTGTCGAAAGCTTTAAAATCCTGATTAGGCCCTAAAGCGATAGATTGGATTAGACCGGCATTGGCGTTTTTCTGCAATTTTGACTTACAGTTTGGTGGAGGCTCAGAAAACACATGGTTGAGCTTAGCAAAAGTAAGAAGTATTCCATGTTGTAGACCATCAATTCATAAGGACTAACAAAAACTCAAGACCAGAATTCTTCAAAAGCCGAAGATGTTACTTAACTGGACCAGATTCTTTTACCAAAATTTTCTAGTCTTGGTGGTGGAAAACAAAGAACATGAACTAACCGATGTCTTCGCATGTAATTTCGGAAAAAGAGAAGAATTAAATTTTGAATTTTTTGGTAATCTGAACACAACTCTTTGAAAAATAGTTGAATTTTGCAAAAGACATTTTTTGACTGAGCATTAGTTAGAGCTAAAGAGGGACACATCCTTTGGGATTGAGTGTATTTATACAGAAATTCTAACTGTCGAGGAAACCAGCGAGGGTGGGGTGGCAACCTTCCATCTCGCTTGGGATCCACGAAGGAGATGCAATACATGCATCCCGAGCGAGATGGAGGGTTGCCACCCCCTCCCTCGCTGGTTTCTCGCCAGTTAGACGGGTGACATACTGATTGAGGTTTTTGAAAGTAAAAAAAGAGGCGTATAGTCATGATTTTTCACTTTTTCATTTCAACCGTAGATCGGATATCTAACGATGGAGACAAAAACGTGCATTTTAAATTATCATAGAAACATGGTTAAGCTAAGTGAGTTTCTTATGTGGTAATCCCATGGTCTAGACTAAAAGAGTCAAGAGCAGACTCTTTACAACCCAAAACGTACGCTACTAATTTGGACCCATTTAAAATGAGTCGTCGAAAACAAAGAAAATATACCATCCTATGCCTTTTGCATGTAATTTCAAAGAAAAAAAAAATCTTGCAACAGTGTTGATTTTGATCTCAATTATGATGTCAAATCATAAACAATGTGATATTCTAGCAAGTGATGTCAAATAATAATAGCTTAGATTCATTAATCCATCAAGTATTTCTTCTATAATTAATAAATATGTCCATGCCTTGTACCTCAAACCAGGCAAAGCAAAGCCATTGTTATTGTGTTTAAGAAACACAAACATCATGAGTTTAATCAAAGCTGTGTTCCGTGTCATGGTGAGCTTAGCCATGGTGCAAATCATGACCACTTTAGCTCAAGAAAACCGAGATAAGTGGCTCACCCCACAGAACTATGCCCGTAGTGCAGTCGGAGTTGGGCCTCTGACATGGGACAAAAAACTTGCAGACTATGCGAGAAATTACGCAAACCAGAAGGCTACAACCTGCGAAATGGTGCACTCCGGTGGACCATATGGCAAGAAACTCTCTTGGATCAGCGGTGACATGTCTGTTGCTTTGGCTGTTAGCCTGTGGGTTAATGAGAAACAATACTATAACCATGATGCAAACTCATGCGCTCCTGGCCAAGTGTGTGGCCATTACACTCAGGTGGTGTGCGCAACACCAAGAGTGTTGGGTGTGCTAAGGTAGGATGTAGCAATGGAGGTACTTTCGCAATATGCAGCTACAATCCCCCTGGCAACATCATAGGCCAAATCCCTTTTCCTCGAGGATACGGTGTATTTGATACTAAGTGCTCCTTCTGACTGATATCAATCTTTAGTTATCAACTGATTGATAATAAGATTTAAGAAACTACAAGTAACAAATTCAACAATTTTTTGCCTAGTGCAATTTTCCCCGGCTAGATATTTTCTACATATGCTTGTCTCGATAGCTTTAAAATCCTGATTAGGCCCCATAGCGATAGATTGGATTGGAGCAACACTGGCCGTTTTCTGCAATTTTAACTTCCAGTTTGGAGGAGGCTTAGAAAACACATAGTTGAGCTTGGCAAAAGTAAGAACTAAGAAGTTTTCAATGTTGTAGACCATCAATTCATGAGGAGTCAAATGAATCATGACCAGAAACTGGTTGAAACCCATGAAACTGCAAAAGCATTTAAGCTAGCAAGGGCATCAGAGGTACTCCTTACAAGTCGCTCCATGGGGATCTCATAGAGAACCTCAGCGCAATCATTAAAGCAAGGTCAAAGCCCATGGAACTTTCACATTGCATCGTGCCACATACCATGCAAGCCTTTCAATTATCAAATGGTTCATAAATATGGTATTTTTTTAATATTATCTCATATGGCATATTTGGTAGCATAGAATTATTTTTATTACGTAAGATATTTACCAATTATCTAGGTCCACTATACATAGCAACGATATTGTCTTTTACTTTAACATTCGCAACTTGGGTCTTCCATTCGGGCCTTGGGTGTGGAATTTTATAAACCTCAGTGACAACTCCACCTTAGTTGCTAGCTATTAAGGAGTGAACCACTTCCTTATAAACCTCGGTAACAACTCCACCATAGTTGATATGAGACTATTCAAGCCAATTCCATCTCAACAATCTCCACTTTGGTGCGAATTGTCACATCTTATAATCCAGTCAATCTTCAATTTTCTCGAGGAACACATCCATCACCAAATCGACCTTCAACCATTGATCGAACAGATTTTAACCATCCATCACCAGACCGACCTTCACCTAGATTGTAAGGAACCATCAGGCGAAATCTACAACATCACAAGGATCTGCATCTTGAGGAAACCATCGTCAAGCTTCAGCCAATCAATCGGTTCTAATACCACTTGTTGAGGCGTCGCGCATGTGTAGGGGTGGGCATCCCATCCCGCGATCCCGAACCCGTCCCGATCCCATCCCGCCCCATCCCGATTTTTCGGGTCCTTTTGGGATTGATCAAACTCATCTCGATCCCGTCCCGTCCTGATCTAGAGTGGGATAGGATCGGGATGAATATTTTCAATCTCGCCTATCCCGTCCTGTCCCTAATTTATTTATTTAATATTTATTATTATTAATTTTATTCAAAATACTCTTCTAAATTAAAGTTTAGGATGTGGTTAAATTAAATCAACATAAGATGAAATTCTATATGAAATCTAAATGAATTGAATTATTAATTCTAAATGAAATTTAATATTTATTTGCCTTCTAAAAAAGTTTAATATTTATTTATATAACATCTATTACTATTATTTATGATGTATGTTATATGTATATAAATTTGACATTATAGGTGTGTAAGTAATGTGAGATAAAACCATTTTTGTTATTTTTTTATTGGAGAATTATTTAGTACGTGCTCATCCTGTCCCGATCTCGTTTTAGATGGGACGAGATCGGGATGAGGTCTATCACATCCCGTCCCGACCCAATCCCGAATGACCATGATGGGATAAGGATGAGTCCATCTCAGCTCATCTCGTCACGTGCCCACCCCTACGCACGTACACTTGCGCACACCCCTTAGTCTACTATAGATAGCAATGATATTGTCCCCAACTTAAACACCACCATATCGGGCCTTCTATTCGGGCCTAGGTGTTGTGAGGTTTTCTCTAAAAGGATTCATTGCTATTAAGGAGTGTACCTCTCCTTATAAACCTTAGTGATGACTCCTCATTATTTGATGTGAGACTATTCAAGCCAACACTATCCCAACAATTTTCACTTTTGGCGTGAATCGTCACACATCCTACAATCCATCCACCGATCTGTAACATCTCGAAGTATACATTTTCCTTGAGTATCATGCGCAACCACGATCCTGTGGATAACACTCAGTGTACATGCTCGACTATTCCCGGCGATGTTGGCTCCACGTAGTCGCAACCTCCGTACTAACTCCACCTCGTCTGGACTTGTAGGATATTCACTTGGCAAGAATCCAGAGCCTAATTTGGATCATTCATCTGGCGGACCGCGCACTTGCGATGCTCTACCTAGCTCACTACCCTGTGCTCGATCCTTTGAATAATGTGCCTCATGCACTTCCACCTCGGATTGCGCGCTTGTGATGTTCTACCTGGCTCGCTACCTTGCGCCTGATCTCCTGAACAATGTGCCACCTGCACATCCACCTCACCGAGTTCCAGCCGAATCGTCGGCTCTGATACCATTTGTTAGGGCGTCACGCACGTGCACTTGCATGCACCCTTTGACCATTTGTTAGGGCGTCGCACACGTGCACTTGCACTTGCACGCACCCTTTGGCCACTCTCTAATAACAACAAGACCTTTTGGAGAAAACTCAACACCACCTAGGTCTAGATGGAAGGCTTGATAGGTGGTGTTTAAGTTGGGGACAATATCATTGCTCTTGTTCGAGCGTCACGCACGTACACTTGCATGCACCATTTGGCCATTTGTTAAGGCGTCGCGCACGTGCACTTGCACGCACCCTTTGGCCACTCCCTAATAACAACAAGACCTTTTGGAGAAAACCCCATACCACCTAGGCCCAGATGGAAGGTTTGATAGGTGGTGTTTAAGTTGGGGACAATATCATCGCTCTTGTTGGAACGCCAAGCGCGTGCGCACCTAAGTCAACTATACATAGCAACGATATTGTTCCCAACTTTAACACCCGCAACTTGGGCCTTCTATCTGGGCCTCGGATGTGGGGTTTTATTTTAAAAGACATCGTTTCTATTAAAAAGTGGACAACTTTCTTATAACCTCAGTGAAAACTTCACCTTAGTTAATATGAGACTATTTAAGCATATTTCATCCCAACAATCTCTATATTGGCGCGAATTGTCACATCTTACTATTCAGTTGATCTTCAACCATCTCGAGGAACACATCCATCACCAGACCGACCTTCAATCATCGATCGAACAGATCTTAACCATATTGAGGAACACAAGACCAACTCCACCTAGATTGTAAGGAACCATCAGGCGAGATCTACAACATCATGAGGATTCACATCTCGAGAAAATCATTGCCAAGCTTCAGCTGAACCGCCAGCTCCGATGCCACTTGCTGATGTGCCGAGCGCGTGTGTGCATTTAGGTCCACTATACATAGCAACGATATTGTTCCCAACTTCAACACCCGCAACTTAGGCATTCCATCCGGGCCTCGGGTGTGGGGTTTTATCTTAAAAATCCTCATTTCTATTAGGGAGTGGACCACTTCTTTGTAAACCTTAGTGAGAACTCCACCTTAATTGATATGAAACTATTCAAACCAATTCCATCCCAACAACCATAGCTGCTGGTGGTGTGGCGTAACTCCGTTCACCTTGGGTGTGCTAGGGTGAAGTGCAACAATGGAGGAACCTATGCAGTTTGTAGCTATGATCCTCAGGCAACTGGGTAGGCCAATGGCCTTACTCCCAGGATATATATAACCAAAGAGTAATTCTAGCTGACCCGGGCAACCAGCCTGGGGGGGGCAAATTTACATTTTTGCCCCCCTCTTTAAACCCCTTTTTGGAGAAAGTGTTTAAGGAGGGGGGGGGAGCAAAAATGCAATTTCGCCCCCCAGGCAGTCAACCAGGCCGATTTTCCCAGGCCATTAAGAATTTCTCCATCTGAACTGATCAATTTGGAGCAAATGAACAAAATAAATTAACTCACCCTTTTTCACCTTATTATTTTTGCTTTATAACCACTAATTTTTTATAAAAATAATTGATAAGTATTAGCATTTTTGAGTCATTCTCTGTAGTCATTAACTCACATAACTTTTATTAATAATAACTATTTCACATAAATCAAAAGTGGGAGAGTATATATCACATATATCGTTATATCAAATAAATATATCTAAATATCTTACTTTTTGAAGTTTAACGTGGTTTGGTCACGTGCGAAGGAGATCAAGTACGATGTCAATTAGAAAATATCTAGATTGATAATGGTGTATACGGAGAGGACGACCATTGAAAACTTGGATGAATGCAGTAAAGAAAAACATTATTGAACTTGGATTAGACGAGAATATGTAGGAAAATTGCATTACTTGGAAAACCAAAATCTATGTAACTGTCTGTTTCCAAAAATATCGAAAATGAATTTTGATGATGATGATCATCTTACTTTTTGGATGAATACAAATATATATATATATATATGACACCATTAATTTTAATCGAATTACAATTTAAGTAGTTCCCAACTTTGAAGCAGTGTCATGTTTGAATCCATAAGAGAAAAGCGTAGAGGGGATGAAAAGTCATATCAAATTTGGCTCACAGCACTACGAATAGTGTTTCGTTAGGAAAAAAAAAGTGACATTATGGGGACACGACTCTTTGAAAAATAATTGAATTTGCAAAAGACATTCTTTGACTGAGGCACTAGTTAGAGCTAAAGAGGGACACATTCTTTGGATCGAGTGTATTTACATAACATAATGATTGAGGTTAAAAAATAAGCCAAGAGTCGTAATTTTTCGCTTTTTGATTTCAACCATAGATCGGATATCTAATGGTAGAGATGAAAACGTACATTTTAAGGTAACAATTTTTTTTACTTTTTTTATTAAATCCTTTAACTCCTTTTATTCTAAATGTTGTTAGCTGAATTTGACCATATAACTTAGTGATATCATCCGTCACTACTCAACCACTAAACTATCCGGTGTTGATTTTGATATGAAAAAATGATTTCAAATGAGACACAATGTGATTTTCTAGCTAAGTGATGTGTGCATGTGATGTCAAATGATATTTCTTCTATAAATATGCCCATGCCTTATACCTCAAACCAGGCAAAGCAAAGCCATTCTTATTGTGTTGAAGAAACATCATGAGTTTCAACAAAGCTGTATTCTGTGTCATTGTGAGCTTAGCCATGGTGCAAATCATGACCACCTTAGCTCAAGAAAACCCAGATGAGTGGCTCACCCCACATAACGATGCCCGTAGTGCAGTTGGAGTTGGGCCTCTGACATGGGACAACAAACTTGCAGACTATGCGAGAAATTACGCAAACCAGAAGGCTACAACTTGCGAACTGGTGCACTCCGGTGGACCATATGGCGAGAACCTCTCTATGAGCACCGGTGACATGTCTGTTGCTGGGGCTGTCAGCCTGTGGGTTAATGAGAAACAATACTATAACTATGATGCAAACTCATGCGCTCCAGACCAACAGTGTGGCCATTACACTCAGGTGGTGTGGCGCAACACCAACAGTATTGGGTGTGCTAAGGTAGGATGTAACACTGGCGGTACTTTCGCAATATGCAGCTACAACCCTCCTGGTAACTACGTAGGGGAACGCCCTTACTAGACGATTATAGAGCCACTCGATCTCCTGCATTCACAATGAAGGCTACTCGATCTCCATGCAAGTATATGTATGAGTTATCAATTGTAAGGTTATGATCTGAAAATAATAAGTTATAGATTTTATATCCAACATCATGTATGATCAAATCCTATTATAAGGTTATGATCTGAAAATAAGTTATGGAAAACATCGCAGGGTCCATCAATATTATTAGCAAGTAAAATGGTTGCATGCAAGACATTATCTATCCCGTGAAACCTACACTTTTAGTAGAAAGAAATCATCATCGTCTCAAAACCCATTTCTGACGAAGAAATAAAAACAAAAATTGTGATAATGAATTTCCTTCGATGGAAATTGTTGAACATCATTTTCATAGAGGAAAGACTATCTACGGCATCTAGTTTGATCGAAACATGTGTGGTCAAATTCAAAGAACATGCCGAGTCTATTTGGTTCGATTAAATATTCTTGATTTTGTTGATTTATTAACAAAATTGAAACTGACTCGTTAATTTCTTAGCTAAGTGAGGCTAAGGGAATCAGGTTGTGCAACTAGGATCAGAAGAGGGTTTTAACAACTTCGAGATACACATAAACACTTTTGAGATTTCATCATTCTTTCAAGATCACGCCACATCACCTTAATTGCAAAATCTGATTTTGTAGTACTTTTCGTTCTTAACTTACTTAATTGTCCAAATTTCATTTGGTCACTCAATTGATTTGTGATCAACTACAAAAAAAGGTCTTGTTAAGTGGATTTGCGGCGTGATATGTTTAATTTGCAAATCCCTACTTCATATACTTTACCTAATCGCATATATTTTAGGTATTCCTATTTTTTTCAAGAAAAAAAGATGAACATTTTCTCATGAATTAGTGTTCCTAAGTTACGGTGCAGACGATTCCAACTCTCAGGATCTGCATTTTTTTCTTACACCCTACGGAATAGACTTCCAAATTACTATTTTTTGGGGGCTAATTATTTATGTTTACTTTTGACCAGCCTGATTATGACCACAACATATGCCATAAATCACTCCATATAAAAGATTACATTGCTTGACCAGCCATGTAAACTTTACATCCTTCAAGAGGTCTGCCTTTCTCACATGACTTTGGCTTTACACTTGCAATTCTTTTGAGTTTTTGCTTTTCTTTTTCTTTGTGAATCCTATAATTACGCAGTATTCAATTCATTATAGTTAACAATACGAACTTTGTTAAATTCCAAGATAAAACGTGATATTTAGATATTTTATTAGATAAAGAATGATAGGGGTGGGCAAAGTCGGTTCGGTTCGGTTTGAGGCCCAAACCGCTTTCGAACCGCTTTCAATCGGTTAGCCCAAATCCAAAACCGAAACCGATTTTGTATATGGTAAAACCGAAAAGTCGGTTTCGGTTCGGTTTTACAAATTCTCTTATCGTCCCTTATTCGGTTCGGTTACCGAACCGTATTTAAAAACCGGTTCGGTCGATTAACCCGAATTAAATCGGTTTATGCCCACCCCTAAAGAATGATATACGTTGAGATGAAGTTGGCTTGAATAGTCTCACATTAACTAAAGTGGGGTTGTCAATAAAGTTTATAAGGAAGTGATTCACTCCTTGTGATGTGGTACGTGTAGGTTGAAGAAGACGATATAAATATCGTTGGGGATGCGAAGAGACGAAGGAGATGCGATAAGAAGAAAATTGTAATAATAACAAGGGGTTTGAGGGATAAAATTGTTTATTTGATTGTTTGATAAAAGATGTCCCTTACATGTTGATATCCCTCTCTATTTATACTACTCAAAGCTAAATAACCAACTTTGACAAGGAGTTGGAAAAGAAAGAAAAATTAGAAATGCTAAGTTTAATAAAATAGGAGTTTCTATTTTGTCGAACTTCCTAAAACTGTTGAGTTGATAAAATAGGAGTTCCTATTTTTTTGAACTTCCTAAAACTGTTGATGTGATAAAATAGGAGTTCCTATTTTGTCATACTTCCTAAAACTGGATTTCCTAAAACTGTTGATGTGATAAAATAGGAGTTCCTATTTTTTTATAATTCCTAAAACTGTGGATGTCCTGTTGTGGATGTCCTGCATCAGGCTCCCCTTCTTTAGAAAAACTCGACCTCGAGTTGTCATCACCTACCATGGCCTCAGTATCGTCATGAAATGTAAAAATTTCTTGAACATTGAAGATTTTGGAGATATGCCATTCAGCAGGAAGATCAATGACATAAACATTGTCATTTATTTTCTTCAAAATCTGGAAAGGGCCATATTTCTTCATTTTTGTCTTGTTGTAAGTTCCCACGGGAAATCGTTCTTTGCGAAGATGAATCATGACTAACTCTCCTTCTTTGAATTCTTTAAAACGCCTATGTTTATCGGCATCTTCTTTGTACCTGGCATTAGACTCTGCAAGCTTTGATTTTACCTCATGATGGATTTGAGAAGCTTTATCTACCATATTGTCAGCCTTGGCATGAGAATCCCGAAGCTTTGGAAGTACTATGAGATCAAGAACATGATGAGGCACCGTAGAATAGACAATTTCAAAAGGTGTCTTACCAGTAGAGCGATTCACTGAAGTATTGAAAGCAAATTCCATATGTGGAAGAAGAATATCCCATTGTTTTTCCTTGTCGCCGATCTTTGCTTTAATCAAATTTCCTAAAGAACGATTCGCAACCTCTGTTTGTCCATCGGTTTGAGGATGACACGTAGTGCTAAACTGTAATGTAGTCCCCAAACGCATCCAAAGTGATTTCCAAAAGTAACTCAAAAATTTTGTATCTCTGTCAGAAGTTATTGACTTGGGAACACCATGTAAACGAACCACTTCTTTGAAAAACAAGTATGTGATATTGGAAGCATCTGTGGTCTTTTTACAAGCCACAAACTGTGCCATCTTGGAATAACGATCAACCACAACCATAATTGAATCATTACCTCTTTGAGTACGAGGTAAGCCTAACACAAAATCCATGCTAACATCAACCCAAGGTGCATCTGGAACTGGTAGTGGAGTATAGAGACCGGTATTCTGAATAGTTCCTTTAGATCTTTGGCAAACCATACACCTTTGGACAAATCTTTGAACATCACGCTTCAAAGAAGGCCAAAAATATCTTTCTTCCATAAGAGCAATTGTTTTATCACGTTCAAAGTGTCCTCCAAGGCCTCCCCCATGTAATTCACGAATAAGATGTAGTCGTAAAGAACAGTGGGGAATGCAAAGACGATTACCTTTGAAAAGAAAACCATCTTGAATTAAGAAGTCATCTGTACCATGCGAAAGAGAACGACATTTTTCCCACATAGTCTTGAAATCGTCATCTTCACCAGAAAGATCCTTCAGATAATCAAAGGCCAAACTCTCATTCCGAATAGTCACAAGTAGATGAGCACGTCTACTTAAAGCATCAGCAACTTGATTCAACTTTCCACTCTTATGCCGAACCGAAAAAGTATACTTGTTGATGGTCGATAACCAACGATCATGCATTCTGTTTACTTTGGCTGAAGTAGTCAAGAATTTCAAAGCGTGATTGTCAGTGTTAACGATGAATTCTTGATGAACAAGATAAGTATGCCACTGTTTTAGAGCTTGCACAAGAGCAATTAATTCCAATTCATAAGTAGACCACTTCTTCCTAGCATCAAAATTTTTCTCACTATAATAAGCAACCGGATGACCCCCTTGAGATAAAACCGCACCAATACCGATAATCGAAGCGTCACAATCGACTTCAAATGGCTTATCAAAATCCGGCATAGCAAGAACTGGAGTACGACACAATTTTTCTTTAAGAGCATTGAAACTCTTATCCGCCTCTTCTGTCCATTCAAACTTTTCTCGTTTCAAACAATCGGTAAGACCGGCAGCAATTGAACTAAAATTCTGAACAAAACGCCTGTAGAAAGATGCCAACCCATGAAAACTTCGAACATCACGAATGCATGTAGGTGTAGGCCAATCTGCAATGGCATTCACCTTAGAATCATCCACTAAAATTCCGATGTCCGAGACAATATACCCTAAGAAGAGGACTTTATTTGAGAAAAATGTGCACTTCTTCAAATTCACAAAGAGAGCATTATCAGCAAGGACTTGGAACACCTTAGAAAGTTGTGAGAGATGGTCGTCGTCGCTGCGACTATAGATCAAGATATCATCAAAATACACAATAACAAATTTACCAAGGAAAGGTTGTAGAACCTGATACATGAGTCGCATAAAGGTGCTAGGAGCATTAGATAATCCGAATGGCATAACAAGCCACTCATATAATCCTTCCTTTGTTTTGAAAGCTGTCTTCCATTCATCCCCTTCACGAATACGGATTCGATGATATCCACTACGTAAATCAAGTTTAGTGAAAATTTTATGACCAGTAAGCATATCGATCATGTCATCTATCCGTGGAATCGGAAATTTATACGGGATGGTAATTCTGTTCAAAGCGCGACAGTCAATACACATTCTCCATCCACTATCCTTCTTTTCGACCAAAAACGCTGGACTAGCACAAGGACTTTTGCTATATCGAATCAAACCTTTGGTAAATCGAGATACCAACTGCTCCTCTGATTCATGAAGTTGATTTCTAGCCACCAAATTGTAAAATTTTGAGACATAATCTTCAACCGAATTTGCTCCTTGCTGGCAATTCTGAAGTTTGACAAAAAGTTGTTTAAAATCCCGTGGTAAAAGCTTCTCGCGAATCAATTTCCTCATTCTCTCCCAAGTACGAATTGGTGGTTTACCACTTTTTGAACGATCTTCACATAGTTTTTTCCACCAGGCGGCTGCTCCTCCCTTGAGCTTGTAAGCAACAAGTTTCACCTTAGAATGATCCGGAACTTCCATAAATTGGAAGAAAGCTTCGACCTCATAGAACCAATCCAATAACGCTTCAATTTTGAAATTCCCAGTGAAATTCGGAATATCTGCTTTTAACTTGTATTCCGGTAGAGCACCGTACGGACTCTGTCCCGATCTGAGACGTCTATCATCCGTCCATCGCTTTTCTTGTTCATCCTCGATTGAATCATCATCTTCACTATCGATCTGAAAAACCGAAGTCTTCCTTTTCGGCAAGCCGATAAAACTTTCATGTTGATGTTTGTTACCGAACTCCTTCATGATTTCTTTCGGAATATCATTATTGTGCTCGAAAGAATTCTTGTCATGTCTCCGGATGGAAGTTGTAGAATCGATTTTACTGTCATTAGTTGACGGAGCTTTTCTTTCACGTTGATGAACAGACACCTTGTCTTCCATATTGAGAAGCTTCAGAAGCGATGCTAGCTGATATTGAATACCATTGATGTCAACTTGTAACGGTGCAATTTTGTTATCCATTGACACCGTCAAATCTTCTGAAAGCTTTGCAAGTTTTGCATCGATGGTCTCCATAGTGATTTCTCCCATTGTTGGTTTAAGGTCGAGATGGGTGGATGGTTTTGTTTTTTTTTTCTTTTTTTTTTGGAATGGTGTGTTGCGGAAGCGGGGAAAAATCGATTTCGAGGTAAGAACCTCAAAATTCACTGGCTCTGATACCAATTGATGTGGTACGTGTAGGTTGAAGAAGACGATATAAATATCGTTGGGGATGCGAAGAGACGAAGGAGATGCGATAAGAAGAAAATTGTAATAATAACAAGGGGTTTGAGGGATAAAATTGTTTATTTGATTGTTTGATAAAAGATGTCCCTTACATGTTGATATCCCTCTCTATTTATACTACTCAAAGCTAAATAACCAACTTTGACAAGGAGTTGGAAAAGAAAGAAAAATTAGAAATGCTAAGTTTAATAAAATAGGAGTTTCTATTTTGTAGAACTTCCTAAAACTGTTGAGTTGATAAAATAGGAGTTCCTATTTTTTTGAACTTCCTAAAACTGTTGATGTGATAAAATAGGAGTTCCTATTTTGTCATACTTCCTAAAACTGGATTTCCTAAAACTGTTGATGTGATAAAATAGGAGTTCCTATTTTTTTATAATTCCTAAAACTGTGGATGTCCTGCATCACCTTGATAGTAACGAAACATTTTAAGAGAAATCTCACACCACCTAAGCCCGGATGGAAGGCAACAGACTTATCCTCGAGCTCTATCCTAGACGTATCGAATTCCTCGATCCATACGATCTGTGTATAGTACAAGCAATCCTTCCCAGGCTGGCAAGTATTGGACTCATAATCATACCACTGCTGCTCATCAAACCACACATTGATCACAGCGGCTTAAGCATCAATGGCTCCTTCACCGGACCCCCAATACACATTCTCGCCATAGGGCCCTTAGACGTCACAATCAGACAGTCGTTCGATCTCTTCTCTGCGTATCTCCGGGCCTATCCTTCCAGTTTTGGGTCCCATGTCACTGGGCGTACCCCAACTGTTGCTCGCTTTGTGTTGTGGAGGCTTAGGAAGTCGTCCGGAGAGGTCTGGGCTCTTGCCAAAAGGATCCAGCAGGTTAGGCCCATGATGAACACAACATGTAGTAATTTCAGGGTTGGCGTTTTCAACATAGCACTATATTATTTCTGAAAAAAAAATGATACTGATGGTAATGTAGTAGCACTATTAACATAGGTGCGCCGAGCATAGCAATAATTGAAACTGAAAATAGAGAAGTTATGTAAATGCCGGAGCATTTGGGGTTCCAATCTGGTATGGAAGTAATTTAACCCACCACCTAATCTTTTGATGTTAGTTGAGCAATTAATACCTTGCAACATCACACGAGGTGAGGGTGTTGTCTGTGGATGTGGAACACAAATGATCCTGAATTCATGGATGATCATATACACAACCGATAGAAAAATTGTAGAGAAACTAGTTCGAAAGCACTGATTTGTGCTTGAGAGAGGGGTCTATGATCAACCATATCTATCTCTCTCTTCTCCAACCGGATAACAATTCCATTCAAGTGGTAGAGATTAATAATATTGCAAATCATTAAATCTGTATTTAACTGAGTCACCCTACTTAAAATATTAGCTACAGGGCTTTTATTTCAATTCACCAACCAAGATCCACAACCCACCGGTACCCACATCTAGGGGTGGGGGCGGGACAGGATGGGACGGGACAAACCTCATTCCTATTCCATCCCGTTTGTTTGGGATTGGGATGGGATGAGATAGACATCGTCCCACTCCAAGCGGATTCAGAACGGGAAGAGACAGAATGAGCGAGTACTAAATAGTTTTCTAACGAAGAATACAAAATAATTTCATCACACATTACTCACACACTAATAATGCCAACTTTATGTACATATAACTATAATTGTAATAACATTAAATGTCATGTAAAATATATGGTCCAGTGAACTTACAATTTTTATTTATTTTTGATTATTTTTATGTTAAGCACATTTTTGTGATACACTAACCAATAATTATACATATAACTTATAGTATAAAACTAAAACAAACCATCATTTAGCTTTAATGTCTTCAAAAATAATTATCTTATAACCAATCTAAACTGTGAAAAAATATAAATTTTCATGGGTTCTAGACAAAGAGTACCAAATCATACAACTTTTCAAATAGTAGATGTTTTGATTTAATTTAAGCACATCCTAAACTTTCCTATAGAATAGTAGTTTGATTAAATTAATAATAATAATAATAAATATTAAATAAATAAGTTTGGGATGGGATGGGCGGGATTGAAAATCTCCATGGACGAGATTGAGATGAGTTTGATCAATCCTAAAAAGACAAAAAAATCAGGATGAGATGAGACCGGGATGAGATGCCCACCGCTACCCACATCAATTAACAAGCAACAAAGACATGCAACAAATTGTTAGAATGGACATGGTATATAAGGTATTTGATCATTGATACCTTGACGAGAGAGCACACCCATCGAAAAGGACACATCGATGGATTAGCATCTGTGTATTAATGGATTAGCAACAGTGTAGTTATTTATTTAAAAAATTTTAGATGGACAAGTTGATCACCTCTTAGTATAAATATTTTTTTAATTAAACCTCCAACGGGGAAGGAGAACTATGGGATGCCAGATTTTTATTACTTGATAAAAATCTTATACACCTTTCAGGGATACATGACGACTTTACCCGAGAAAAAAACAAAACTAGTGGACATAATCATATCAAAAAAATAAAAAATAAAAAAAATTCTAAGCTCATGAAAGACACTATCCTAATATACTATGTGACCTTGATCAAGAAAAACCTTAAGAATAAGGTCCTTGATCCAAATGCCTAGTTCACCAAATATTAGGACTTACAAAAAGCCTACCACCAAGTAAATCACTACATAACAAAAAGGAAAATTTTAAATCAGACCTATTTCACCAAGGATAAGGCGTAAATAAGGCCTAAACCAAAGAAAAATTTTTAGGCCTCAAAGACCTTATTCAAGATCTAGGCCAAATTAACCAAAAGATCGATTATGCCTCATAAACAAACAAATAAGTAAGCAAGCAAATGACTTAAACAATAAATACTTGAAACTAGGAAAAGAAAACCATATCTAGCATCACCTCAAAAACCATAAACAATCTCTTCCCAAGAACCATTTGCACAACTTGCAACTTCACAACTTGCAATTTCGGCCAATTGCAACTTGCAAGCATAAACAATTTGCACCTATCAACTCGCAACTTAAACCACCTTGCAAACAAACAACTTGCAAGCATAATTGCAACTTGCAAGTACCACTCCAACCAGTCCTCAACCACTTTCCAACACGTGCAGCGCACCATCAACTTCACACAACGATCTTCCCTCAGCGACAACACTTCGGCCTCGGCACAACAACCAACTCCGCCACCTAGTTTAGACACAGTCTGCTGCTCCAGCCCATCCTCCCCGCCGCTGCGAGATAAACCAACACCCACCACCTGCAGCAGAGTCGCCCAGCTCCATCTGCCAGTCCAGCCCCTCGCAGCAACTCTGTCAGTCAACAATGTTCTAAAAATTGCTAGGCGCTGGGCGGGCGGAGAGTAGGTGCCTAGCGCCCAGGGGCCTAGGCGGTCTTAGGTTTTGTATTATAATTTTAATAATTTACAAAACTTAAGTATAATACCTTATCAATTACATCCAATTTAATGTCAATATACATATACAAAATTTAAAAACATGGAAAATTAATAATCGTGAACAAAATTTATTAAAACTCAAATGACTGAAGTTGGTCATGATGGGTACTTTATATAAATTTGAATCTGTGTACTCTTTTATTTTCTTCAAATTGCATGAATAACCTCAGTTATGTTTGATAAAATCTACATTAGTAAAATTGGTACCGGTCGATCCTTTGAGAATTCCATTAAGTAATCATCATTTGCTACATTTAGACATATACTGTATAAAAAACAATTAAATAGTTTATTTCTAAAAAATAGGAAATAAAAATAAAATAAGAACACAATTAGCCTTATTAAAAAATAAAAAATAAATAAAAAATAAAAAAATCGCAATTACCCAAAATGTTTCTGATAATGATACCAATTGTCACCTTGTTAATCCTTGAAGAACCATCTACATTAAATGTCACAAAATCCTCTTGAGGAAAATTCTAGTAAACTATTCTAGCACACTTCTTAAGAATTGGGGCAATAAAAAAACCAAGAGAGATCAAGGGTTTTTTGTTCGCACTCATCTGCTTAGGAACGAAAAAAGAATTTGCCAGTCGAAGACTCTTTCTAAGTAGCAAAATGGTTTTTTAACCACCACCACTTGTTCCATTTCGGCTTTTTCATTAATCATAAAAGAACTTTTATCTGCATTAATTTTTTGTTTCGAGGATTTCTCATATTTTTCCAAAAACTTCATGCAACCAGTAATTGATGCCCTTCTTCCATTGAGAAAAACAAGGGTGTCATCTGTGTATAAAAGATGTGTAATGGGTCGACAATATCTAGGCGTATAGTAATAGCAGATGTCACCTCTATCAAAGGCAGCCAACAATCCTCTATTAAAAACCTCCGAGACTATAACAAATAACAATGGGGAAAACAGATCACTCTGCCTCAGCTCCCTAGAGGATTTAAAGTATCCATTATAGACTCCTTGCATCAGAACCGAAAATCTACAACTAGCAATACAATTGGAGACAAGATGACATACTCTAGTCGAAAATCCAAATCTTTTGAGAATAAAAAAAAGGAATGGCCACGCCAATCTGTCATACGCCTTTTCCATATCAATTTTGAGAATCACATTGCCACCTGTGACCATTTTATTAATATCCCGCACCATTTCTTGGGCCAATATTTTCCACGATAGACTTGCCCCTGACAAAGGCCCCTTGTTCTTGGGCTATCATATCTGGTAATAGTAAAGCCAGTCTATTGCACAGTAGTTTACTGAATATTTTATAAATGACATTGCAAAGACTAATAATAGGATGGAAGTCAGAGAAAGAACATGGCGAATCCACCTTAGGGATCAATGCAATAAAGTTGGTCGTGAAGGTTGAAGGGATAGCCTCACCTTCAAAGAATTGAATGACCGCTTTCCAGATATCAACACCAACAATCTTCCAACAAGATTAGTAGAACCCAGCAGTAAACCCATCTGGACCCGGAACACTATTTGTCGGAATGTCAAAGGTCGCCTGTTTAACTTCTTCCAATGACAGACTCTTAAGTATTTAATCACATACCTCACCCGAAATAACCAACGCAATACAATTCAATAAGTCACTATCATATGCATGAACAGCCTGTGAAGAGAGGAGTTGCTGAAAATAACCATTGGCTTCTCGTATCATCTCTCTGGAGTCAGATATCTCCTTACCACACTGCAAGGTAATGAAGGAAATAAATCTTCTTATTTTTCTTAGCTTTGACTAAAGAAAAAAAAATATTTGTGCATGCGTTCCCTTTCTTGAATTCTTTCTCCCCTGATTTTTGCATTCAGAATTGTTCATTCTGCTTAAGGGTCAACCTGTATTCAGCCTAACATCTGCTCAAATTACAACACGCATTAACATCCCAATTTACAACCATATTAAGACTATTACTAACTGTCGATTTCAATCCTGAGATAAGCGCATTATCTCATTGACTCATTTCATCTTCCAAAGCCCTAAGTCTGCAGAAAACATTACCAAACACTTCTCTATTCCATTTAATAAACGCTAGACAGAGTGATTTTAATTTGAAATCCACCATATCCAACGCCCTCATATCTCCTATCTCTGAGTCTCAAACCTCTTTCACTAAAGACTCAAACGTCGGATGTGAACTCCACATATTTAGGAACATGAACGGAGAGAATCCCGATCTAGACTGCACGGGCATAGAGAACAGAAGTGGCGCATGATCAGAGAAAATGCGGTGAAGATGTTCCACCCTCGTATTAGGCAATAACGATTATTCTGCAGGATAGTTCAACAGATAATTCACAGGAAAAATAACACGAGATTCGCCAAAAAAAAACACAGAGAAACAACTCTAATGTTCAATTAAAATTATTCAAATCAAAAGTATCCTACAATATTGAGGAAAAACTTTATTTATAGTGCTCAAATAACTTGAATAATAAACAACCTATTCCTAAAAGAAAAAGTAGAATCAAATACTAAAATAACAAGAAGTCTATTCCTAAAAGAAAAAGTAAAGCCTAATCCTAAAAAGAAACTAAAAAGACTCCTAATTAAATTGAAAGATTACGAATAAGTTATTTAGTAAATAACTTTGAGAGCATATTAGAAACCCTAGAATTCCAAATTAGGAATCCTAGAAACTCTCCTGCATTAGTAAATGACATCCTTATAGCCATCATCTCTCTGAAAAATCATAATTACCTTTAGTTGCAAATGACCACTTGCTATCTCTAGCTCCCCAAAAGGCCAACTTGGCGAATTCTCCTACCAAAATCATATAATGATTGGAGGTGGGATGTTCACACTACACTAAATTGGCACTTTTGTAACAACTCTAAAAATAGTATCACTTTTGAGATGTTACAATCCACCAAACAATTTTAAGTCAAAACTAAATTTAGTCTAAAAATGAAAAACAGTAACACAAAAAAAATGATACAATAAGTTGGATCACCATGAATAGTATCACTTTTATAACCATACTCTTCATAGTAATACAATTATTGTATCATTTTGTTTGTGAAAATGTGTAAAATTGTTAGATGAATTGTTACACTTCAAAAATGATACTGTTTTTGAGGTTGTTACAAAAATGTCAATTTGGTGTAGTGTCAGATAAAACGAATGTTTGAAAAATTCGATAGATCATTAGTTCATGGATATATCTATCATTCAAATGGGGGCATTCAAATGGGGGCCTTCATTGTTACATACGACATCCATAAATACCTCTGGAATGTTGGTGATGGGTGGCTGTTGGATGTGAGCCTTTGTGAGAGGATTCAGTATCGATATTGATGTAGTAATAATGACATCTTCTTCTTCTTCCAAACTTGCAAGGAACAACCATCCTTGTGAACATCCCACACATCTTTTACCGTGAATCCTAGGTAAATCAATGTGATAACACTACACCATATTGGCATTTTTGTAACACCCTTCAAAACAGTATCACTTTTGAAGTGTAACAATTCACCTAACAACTTTACACATTTTCACAAACAAAATGATACAATAATAGTATCACCATGAAGAGTATCATTATAAAAGTGATACTATTCATGGTGATCCAACTTATTGTATCATTTTTTTTGTGTTATTGTTTTTCATTTTTTTTGACTAAATTTAGTTTTGATTTGAAATTGTTTGGTGAATTGTAACATCTAAAAAGTGATACTGTTTTGAGAGATGTTACAAAAGTGCCAATTTAGTGTAGTGTAAACTTTGTTGTCCATAAGACTGTAAAAGTCTCCATTGTATTTGTAATCGGAATATAGGAGCGTCAACCATGGGTCTAGGTGGTATTGTGGATGTATCTTAGATGTAGCACATCTCCAATACTTACAGACTGCTCGAAATCTCACATAATCAGCACAAGAAACTGAGACTCCATGGGCTATCTTCTCCAGCAACTCTGGTAGAAGAGATGACCAATCAGGGTGTCCATGTTGATGCATAGTTTTTCTTCTTCAACAAATATCAGAAAGTTTCATTCACCAAAAACTTGTAGTTTATACCCAAAACCGAATAAATTCCCCCACACTACCTCTTGATATATTTTATAGAGAATGTATATTTCTAAAGTTCTACAAGGATTCATGTTTCCCTAATTCGTAGGAAACCACAATACCTTCATCACCATCTATTTTATTCCATGCCACACACACGCCCAAAAAAAAAAACTTCTAAGCTAGCCAGGAGGCTCAAGGTCTGAGTATAGATAGGCTAAAAAACATATGCCTGACTCCTACACGATTAATGCAAAAACTGGTTAGAGAAATAGGGTAAGATCGATCATTGCCATTGGTAGCCAAGACCTGAATTAATCAAACTCCACCTCTTAGCTTCTTTTTTTTCGTCATCAAAATGAAACAAATAACTCCGCCTGTTGCAATGGCCGGTCCCAAGCCCAGATAAAGGAGGAGGGTTGGTGTTTGGCTGTAACAACCATCCGTAAAATCATTCATATCCCTCTAGAGGAGGGTTGGTGTTAAGCCCGTGGTGTTAGGCCCGCGACAGCCAACAGTAAAATCTGTCACATCCCTCTTTAGGAGGGTTGGTGTTAGGCCCGTGACAGCCAACCATAAAAATCTGTCACATCCCTTTGCATGGATATTGGTTCGAAAAGATTAATGTTAGAAGACCGCATTGCTTGGAGAATCAAAATACGTGTACCCGATCCCGAGAATATTGGGAATGGGCTTTGATGATAGTCCCAAGCTAATCCTTCCCAGCGTGCAGAGTCGGTTTGGTTTAGGGTTCCTCACGTGCTCATGTGTTGTGTGTGAAATAGTGAAATAGAAAGGTTTTTAAAGGGCTCAACAAATCGGAACAATTTATCTTTATAGAGATTTGGGAATTATTGTGGATGATGGGTTCGGCTTGTAATCTTTTTAGAAACTTGTTTTTTTTGACACCTTCGTGATGTCTTGACATTCCCTGATAAATGATTTATTACCCTTGTATTTTGTTTCTCTTCTTATCTTCAATAAAAATCTTCATGTTTCACCATTATTGGTCCATGGACCCAAAATTTCTGATATCTTTTGGCCTATGTCATAGGAACGACACTGAGCCAACTTGGGCTTTGATGGCACAATGGCCCAATCATAAATATCAACTTGGATGATGAAGTATAAATGTAGATAAGAACCATAATTTTTTGGGTCAAAAGATGTAGATAAGAACATTTTAAGGTCAACATTTAAAACACACTAATTAAGGCTAATCATTCTCAGAAAAACATTCCACTTGGGTTTAAGAGAGTTAATTTATTAGCTAAGATATCATTAACAAACACCATAAAGAGAGAATATCCATGTTGAGCTTACCTAACAAGAGTGAGGCTAGAAAACCATGTTTTGTAAACATGTTTCGTAACCATGATGATGTGGCATTGTTAGAGGAGTTTTTTACAATTTTGAGATACATATAAAATCTTCAGGGATTTTATCATTCTTTCCAGATCATGACACGTCATCATGGTTGCAAAACATGTTTACAAAACATGATTTCCTAGCATTACATGAAAGACTTTATTTCTTCATTTCTTGTTTTCAAGGTATACCATTAAGTTTTGCCCAAATAACAACCATATCATTTTTCTAGTTGATGGATTAGGGGAAAAATATTCAACTTAGATAGGCGTTCGTCATTCATTATAGCGAGAAATAACTTATTCGATTAAAAAAAACTCATTATAATTATAATTATAGCGAGAAATAACTTAGGGGCTGCTGATGACAAAATACAACTTGCCTTTGTATTTATAATTCTAGTTGCCGCAGCTTGTTCATGAACTTCATTATCATAACAAAATACAACTTGCCTTTGTATGCATGGTGTCTTTTACTAATTGATCAGCAGCCAGGCATCATACAATGTAGTTTTTAATTCAAAAAAAAAAATTAATAATTATAATTTTTTATGCCAATCAACAAAATTTCGTATAAATACAAATCCTTGTATGTTTCATTTTCCATTCAAGCATCTTTTTACAAGAAAACATTGAAGAAAGAAAAAATGGGGTTGTGTACACTTGAACTAGCTCTAATGTGCTTCATTGGCATAGCCATGGCACATCTAACCCAAGCACAACCACAAGAATTCCTCCGTCTTCACAACGAGGCACGAGCCCAAGTTGGCGTTGGACCTATGCGTTGGGACAACCGAGTTGCTTCATACGCTCAAAACTACGCTAATAAGATGTCCAGCACTTGCAATATGATCCACTCCGGTGGACCATATGGTGAGAACCAGTGTTCTCAAAATCGCTAGGCGCTGGGCGGGCGGCGAGCAGGGGCCTAGCGCCCAGGGGCCTAGGCGGGTGCCTAGGCGGGCGCCTAGGCGGCACCTAGGCGGTCTTAGGTTTTGTATTATTACTTTAATAATTTATAAAAGTTAAGCATAATACATTATCAATTATATCCAATTTAATGCCAGTATACATATGCAAAATTTAAAAACATGAAAAATTACCAATAGTGAACAAAATTTATTAAAACTCAAATGACTGAAGTTGGTCATGATGGGTACTTTATATAAATTTGAATGTGTACTCTTTTATTTTTCTTCAAATTGCATAAATAACCTCAGTTATATTTGATAAAATCTACATTAGTAAAATTGGTATCGACAGATCATTCGAGAATTCCATTAAGTAATCATCATTTGCTACATTTAGACATATACTGAATAAAAAATAATTAAATAGTTTATTATTAAAAAGTAGGAAATAAAATAAAATAAGAACACAATTAGCCATATTAAAAATTTTAAAAAAATTTAAAAAAATTTAAAAAAATAAAAATCGCCCAGACCGCCTAGAGTCCACCTAGGCCGCCCAGACCCGCCCAGACCCGCCTAGACCCGCCCAGCCCGCCCAGCCGCCCAGACAGCCCGCCCAGCCATTAATCTGGGCGGTTTTCCACCTTCTAGCGCCTAGGCGCCGCCTAGGCGGCCGCCTAGACCGATTTTTAGAACATTGGTGAGAACCTAGCCTGGGGTAGTGATGACTTATCGGTTGCAGGAGCAGTGAACATGTGGGTTAATGAGCGTCAATTCTATGATGTGGGTTCGAACACATGCCAAGGAGGCGAATGCCTTCACTACACTCAGGTGGTGTGGCGCAACTCGGTCAGGCTTGGGTGCGCTAAGGTCAGGTGCAGCACTGGGGGTACGTTCATCACTTGTAACTATGATCCCCCAGGTAATTGGATAGGCCAACGTCCTTACTCAGAGAGTATGTAAACTAGTCCTCTAAGGTGAATAAGAATGGCCTAATATATCCTACCTCAGGAGTTAGGGCATCCAAGTTGTTTCGCTGTTGCTGGCGTTTGCTTTTGTTCCTTGTACTTATTTACATAATGTTGTTGCGCCTCGCGAAAGCGTAACAGATTGCGAAACACAATTGATAGTTGCAATAGAAAGTAATGAATCCAAATTATAAACAAGGCAATGTAAAGTAAATGAAAATAAATAAAACACGTACCGCATACAGCAATTTAACATGGTTCGGCAAGTTTGCCTACGTCCACGGGCAAAGAGAATAGCTTTACTAATGAGATTGAGGAGTACAAATGGAGGGAGAGAGAGCTACACAATGTCGAGGACGTTACAAATACACACACGTGTCTAAGTGACACCACGGAGAAACGCAGGGTGCGTTTATCCTACAAACAAAAGAAAGAAAGACTCTCTCTCCTCTCTTTCTCTCCTTGCTCACAAAATCACAGAGATTAGGGTTCAACCCAAAACTCTCACAAACTCTCTCAATCTCTCACAAATCAAAGGGAAGAAGATGATCTTCTAAAGAGGAGGGGGTTCCTCTTTATATAGCCTTTTGAGGCGGTGGAGGGTGGCGGTGATGGAGGGTTTCATCACCTTCCACCATCTTCTTCTTCCTCCAGCTGTTCTTGAAGTTTCCACTTCAGATCTAGCTCAATCCAAACCCAAATCGAGTTGTCATCTTCATAATCCAGCAAAGCAGCAAGTCTATGTGAACAAAGCATCACCGACAAGCCGAAATTTCATGCCGACATGCCCAATTCCAGGTTCTTCTCTGACTCTGTTTTTCAACAATTCTCCACCTCGGTGAAGATTTCACAAATCTGAGCCGATTACACAAGCAATATCCGTCTTTGCCCTTCACAACCCCAAAAGGGGTTCAACACACACGAAAGATGTTGATCAAGTCTAAACAATGTTGGAACTTGACCCTAGAAACTATCTTTGTCAACATATCAGCAGGATTCTCCTTGGTGTCAGTCTTCTTTAGTAAGATGTCACCTTCTTCTATGATTTCTCGCACAAAGTGAAAACGAACATCAATGTGCTTCGTACGTGCATGATGAACTTGATTCTTCGCCAAGTAAATAGCACTCATACTGTCACAAAAGACATCTAGATGGTCTTGTATTACACCCAAGTCATCAAGCAACCCTTGAAGCCAAATTGCTTCCTTAACGGCTTCTGTAACCGCCATATACTCAGCTTCAGTTGTAGACAATGCAACTGTAGACTGCAACGTAGATCTCCAACTTACTGGTCCTTTAGCAAGAGTAAAGATATAACCAGTAGTTGATCGTCGCTTATCCAGATCTCCTGCATAATCTGAATCCACATAACCAACACAATGTTGACCATTACTCACATCCTTCTCAAATAGTAAACCAACATCTACTGTTCCCAGGATGAACCGTAGAATCCATTTCACCGCTTGCCAGTGTTCTTTTCCTGGATCATGCATGTACTGACTTACCATACTGACTGTGTAACGACCCGATCCGCACAGTAAGATATTGTCCGCTTTGGGCCCAACCGGCCCGCACGGCTTTAAAAGGCATCTTTCAGAGTATGCACAGCGGACACTGGGCCCCTCTTTGGCCCTACTCATCCAGATATTGTCTTCTTTGGCCTATTGGGCAGCATTTCGCACCTCCCTCACCTCAAGGATTTGTTGCTTCCACCCACCTACTGGGGCTCTACAGGCCTCTTACTATGGGGATCCAACCTCGCACATATATATCACATAACCATCCCACACCCAGGCGATGTGGGACTATGATCCCCCTTGGTAGCTAGCCCAACCCCTCTTGGGATCCACGGGCCTGTTGGGCCTATTGGACTCCAACCCTCACCCTCACCCTCCCCCTCCCCCTCAGGTCCGCCCACACAAGGGTCTCACAGTCCACCCCCCTTAAGGCCCAACGTCCTCGTTGGCCACACAAGCACAACGTCCACGTTGCCCGAGGGCCCACCTCCATGTGGCACACTTTCGGCTGGTTCAGGCTCTGATACCATTCTGTAACGACCCGATCCGCACAGTAAGATATTGTCCGCTTTGAGCCCAACCGGGCCGCACGACTTTAAAAAGCCTCTTTCAGAGTATGCACAACAGACACTGGGCCCCTCTCTGGCCCTACTCATCCAGATATTGTCCTCTTTGGCCTATTGAGCAGCATTCCGCACCTCCCTCACCTCAAGGATTTGTTGCTTCCACCCACCTACTGGGGCTCCGCAGGCCTTTACTATGGGGATCCAACCTCGCACATATATAGCACATAACCATCCCGCACCCAGGCGATGTGGGACTATGATCCCCCTTGGTAGCTAGCCCAACCCCTCTTGGGATCCACGAGCCTGTTGGGCCTATTGGGCTCCAACCCTCACCCTCACCCTCCCCCTCAGGTCCGCCCGCACAAGGGTCTCACAGACTGCCTGTGAAATGTCGGGCCTCGTACACACCATTGCATACATTAAGCTTCCCACTACATTTGCATATGGCACTTGAGCCATGTACTCTCGTTCCTTATCAGTACTAGGAGACATAGAAGCTGAAAGCTTAAAGTAAGGGGCAAGAGGTGTACTAACCGATTTTGTGTTGTCGTTCATCCCAAATCGTTGTAACACCTTCTTCAAATATGCTTGTTGTGACAAGCTCACAGTTCCCTTCAGCCTGTCTCTTCGAATTTCCATGCTAAGGATCTTCTTAGCTTCACCAAGATCCTTCATTTCAAACTGAGTTCTCATCTGACATTTCAATTTATCAATCTCATACTTGCTCTTGGAGGTTATAAGCATATCATCTACATATAAGAGCAAATATATAAATGAACCATCATGAAGCTTACGGAAGTAGACACAATGATCATAATGGCTTCGAGTGTACTTCTGCCCTAGCATAAACTGATCAAACCGCTTGTACCACTGTCTTGGGACTTGTTCAATTTACACACATAATCTTCTTTAACTGCAACCTTATACCCATTTGGCTGAGTCATATAAACTAGGTTTTTCCAAATTCTCAATAGTTTCTTCTTCTTTTCTTTTTATTTAATTATCATTACTAGCTATCAAATGCGTGCGTAGCACACCCTTTTTCACCTTATTATTTTTGCTCTATAACCACTATATTTTATAAAAAGAATTGATAAGCATTAGCATTAGTGAGTATTCTTTGTAGTCAATAACTCACATAATTTTTATTAATAATATTTCACATAAATAAAAAGTGGGAGAGTAGATATCACATATATAGTTATATCAAATAAATATATCTAAATATCTTACTTTTTGGAGTTTAATGTGGTTTGGTCAAGTGTGAGTACGACGTAAATTAGAAAATGTTTAGATTGGCAATGGTGTATACGGAAGGGACGATCGTTAAAAACTTGGATGAAGACAGTGAAGAAATACATCCTTAAACTTGGATTATGCGAGAATACGTAGGAAATTCACATTACTTGGAGAACTAAAATCTGTGTAGCTGATCCCGAAAGTATCGGGAATGGACATTGATGATTACCATCATCGTACTTTTTGAAAGAATATATATATATATATATATGAGTGTTGATTTTGATCTGAAAATATGATGTCAAATTAGAAACAATGTGATTTCTAGCGAGTGATGTGTGCATGTGATAAATGATATTTCTTCTATAAGTATGTCCATGCCTTGTACCTCAAACCAGGCAAAGTAAAGCCATTCGTATTGTGTTGAAGAAACATCATGAGTTTGATCAAAGCTGTGTTCTGTGTCATGGTGAGCTTAGCCATGGTGCAAATCATGACCACCTTAGCTCAAGAAAACCCAGATGAGTGGCTCACCCCACAGAACGATGCCCGTAGTGCAGTCGGAGTTGGGCCTCTGACATGGGACAACACACTTGCAGACTATGCGAGAAATTACGCAAACCAGAAGGCTACAACTTGCGAATTGGTGCACTCCGGTGGACCATATGGCGAGAACCTCTCTATGAGCACCGGTGACTTGTCTGTTGCTGGGGCTGTCAGCCTGTGGGTTAATGAGAAACAATACTATAACTATGATGCAAACTCATGCGCTCCAGACCAACAGTGTGGCCATTACACTCAGGTGGTGTGGCGCAACACCAACAGTATTGGGTGTGCTAAGGTAGGATGTAGCAATGGCGGTACTTTCGCAATATGCAGCTACAACCCTCCTGGTAACTACGTAGGCCAAAAACCTTACTAGACAATTAGAGAGCCATTAGGTCTCCTGCATTCACAACGAAGACTACTCTCCATGCAAGTATATGTATGAGTTATGAATTATTGTAAGGTTATGATCAGAAAATAAGTTACGGATTTTGTATCCAACAACATGTATGATCAAATCCTGCTGTAAGGTTATGATCAGAAAATAAGTTATGGAAAAGATTGCAGGATGATTGAGTTATATTTTTCTCTTTAAGTGATGAATCCATCAATATTATTAGCAAGTAAAATGGTTGCATGCAAGACATTATCTGTCCATAAAACCCTCACTTTCAGAATAAATCATCATCATCAAAGCCTATTTTCGATATTCTCGAAATCTTAGAAGAAAGAAATAAAATAAAAAATATTGTGATAATGAATTCCCTTCAATGGAAATTGTTGAACATCATTTTCATAGAGAAAAGACTATCTACGGCATCTACTTTATTCAAAACATGTGCGGTCAAATTCAAAGAACATGCCAAGTCTATTTGGTTCGATTAAATATCCTGTAACAACTGAATTTTTACTTTGTACCACCGCGGTAGTACTTAGAAATGTGGTGGTGGCATATAGCCATTTTCTCTTTTGTTAGGCTATGTTTGTTTTCTCTGTTTTTTTTCTTCATTCTTATCATCAGAGCAAGAAGAGGTGTGAAGTTCATTCTTATCATCAGAGCAAGAAGAGGTGTGAAGTAGAGAGAAGTAGAGAGAGCTTGAGAGGGAGAATTGGAGGTTTGAGTTGTTTGGAGTTGCTTGATCTTGATGAGGATGAATCTTACGATTTGAGAAGTGCTTTGAGGAGTCCTTATTGGTGATTAGATCAGTGATAGATCGGTGAGTAGATCAAAACTTTTACTCTTTTGATTTCATGATTTAAGTTTTCTTGTTCTAAATTTGAGGATTTTGCTAATGAGTAACCTAGTATCTTCCCGGAATTGTAGTTTTTGATTCTTTTAGTATTTTTGTTTTTTATTTCTTCCAATTGAAAGATGAAGGTCAGATCTTTCCATAGGTAGCTTATATGTAAGATTTTGATAAGTATTGAAGAAGTTATAGGTCTTTGAAGTTGGTGTGTTGAAATCTGTTTTGCTGAAATTTTAAGTCTAACTGTAAATCGTGAGGAACAGGGGGTAAAGATCTGGTTTTAATTTCTGGTATTGAATGATTTTCGATATAAATCGAACATGTTTAACAAGTTAAAGGTAAGGGCTTTCCAATGGTATAAAGTTTTCAGGATTTGGTTGAATATTGCGATTTGTGTGTGTGATTGAAGGTGCTCTGTTACTGTAAAATTCTGACAAAAAATCTGATCTGAGGTTGAAGACGATGATGTCATGCTGACGTCATCTGTTTGACCCGATTTTGACCCAACTTTGACTGATCATAGAAGTTGATGTATAACTCTGTTTTTATCACCGTTTTCACTGTTGTGACCACCGTGATATTATTATATTTTCTAATATTTTTATTTCATATTTTACAATATTTTCATTTTGGCAATAATGTGCCTCGAGATGCGTGTAATGTGCCTCGAGATGCGTGTTTCAAGTAGAGGTTGAGTATTGATTATTGTGCCTCATATATGTGACTGTGAAATTCAGAATTTAATTCCCCTAATGGAATTATAGAACAATGCTACTTGATTTGAATCTTGAGTTTGACATGAATACCCTACTCCGGTGTTTGCAATGTACAGAGTGGTACATTATGGCCTTAGATGCCTTGTGAAATCCGTACATAGTGAGATGTACGGTGACTGTCTCCAAAAGGGGAAAACTAAGCCACTATACGAGTTCTGACTCGCGTGATATAGTGGAGTGTTCCTGAGGAGCAGTGACTGTTTCCAAAAGGGGAAAACTAAGCCACTATACGAGTTATGACTCGCGTGATATAGTGGAGTGTTCCTGAGGAGCAGTGTCTGATTTCCAAAAGGGGAAAACTAAGCCACTGTACGAGTCATGACTCGCGTGATACAGTGGAGTGTTCCTGAGGGGTCAGAGGAAGAGTGTGAACTTATGTCTCTTCCAGCGCGCAGTTTAAATTGTGATTTGGCCGTGTGTCCAGTCTTTTGAGGTGAAGTATACATTTTAGAGACGGCACCCCGTTTGAAATGTATACATACTCAAAGTGGGTATTGGTGCACGTGTGGAGGTGTGTCGGGGTGAGACACATTCGGCACATGGAGTAGTGCGATAGGGTATTCATGGTCTAAGATGTTTTTGTTGATAATCTGATTTATGCATATGACTAGTTAACCATATGGTTGGTGCAGTAGGTATATGTTGTAGCGTGTGATGTAAGGTAAATGTGGATATATGTGGATTATCATTTGTGTTATTTGTAATTGATTTTGTTTATCTGCTCATACCAGCTTTAGGCTGACCCATTTTGCTTTGTTTTGTGGCAAATGGGTGTACTCTTCTTGGAGTGCAGGTGTTGGAAGCGACTTTGTGGATAAGGCTGGGCGGAACTAGATCCTAGTCATTTCCAGGGTCTGTATTATGTTTAGTGTTTTTTATTTTTTGGTATTGTATATGAAGTTATGTTTGTGAGATGCTTTGATGGGTAGAGTGAGAGAAGAAGGTTGTCTTTGGCATGGTTGTAAAGACTTTGGTATGCTATATTTTGGATATTTCGTTTTTCCGAGAATTGTTTATGTGATAATGTGGTTGGTGGTCTGTCACGTGCCATTTGTAGGAAATCTTCCGTTGTGTTGGAATTTTTCTTATGAGTGGGGCGTGACAGTAAATTTTGGTATCAGAGCCATATTGTTCACGTTAGGCAGAAATGCTTAACAATTCCTCGGATGGGGTGTGGGTAGAGGAGTAAGATCTTTATTTGACTTGTGATTGATTAGAGTGTGTTTGTTTGTTTTGTTTTAGAGAGAGGATGTCGTGTCGAACAAGGAATGTAGATGATATAGCTGAGACATTTGGAGGTGAAGTTCCAAGGAGCTATAATCAGGATCAATTGTTGGGTTTTGAAGGTTTTCACTTGATTTTAGGGATGGATTGGTTGTCCAGTTACCCGGTGATCTTAGACTGTGTAAGTAGGACGGTGACCCTTACGTTTCCTGGTGTATCTCCTTGTGTTTTGAGATGTGAGTCGAGCTCTGATTCAGTGATGTCGAGTTTCCTTGGTTCTGTTGAGACACCTAAACTTGACATTAGTGATGTTGAGGTGGTTCGATATTTTTCCGATGTTTTCCTCGAGGTTTCTAGTCTTCCTCCTCGTCGAGAAGTAGAGTTTAAGATAGACCTTATCCCGGGTACCGCACCGATATCGAAACCAGCTTATCGTCTTGCCCCTAAACAATTGGAAGAAATGAAGGTGCAGCTAGAGGATTTATTACGTAAGGGGTAAGTTATTGTGAATTTAAATGGATGTGATTGTTTATTTGAGGTTCTCATCTATATTGGAGGAATATCATTAATTCTTTTGAGGTGTGTATGATTCTTAGGTTTATTCGACCGAGTAATTCTTGTTGGGGCGCACCTGCTATATTTGTGTCAAAAAGGGATGGATCATTGAGAATGTGCATTGACTATCGGGAATTAAATAAGGTCACCATCAAGAATAAGTATCCACTTCCACGCATTGATGATTTGTTGGATCAGTTGAGAGGTGCTGTAGTATTTTCAAAACTTGATCTTCAGTCTGGGTACCATCAGATGAGGGTTGAAGAGCAGAGTATTTCGTTGACTGCTTTCAGAACCCGGTATGGATTATATGAGTATCCAGTGATGCCTTTTGGTTTGACAAATGCTCCAGCTTTCTTCATGGACTTAATGAATCGGGTCTTCCACCCGTACTTGGATCAGTTTGTCATAGTGTTTATTGATGACATTTTAGTATATTCGAGGAGTCATGAGGAACATAAGGAACACCTTCGCATTGTATTGCAGACATTGAGAGACCACCAGTTATATGCAAAGTTTAGTAAATGTCATTTTTGGGAATCAGAGGTTCGATTTCTAGGGCATGTGATTTCTA
Source organism: Berberis thunbergii (assembly GCA_003290165.1). Classification (NCBI taxonomy): domain Eukaryota; kingdom Viridiplantae; phylum Streptophyta; class Magnoliopsida; order Ranunculales; family Berberidaceae; genus Berberis; species Berberis thunbergii. The sequence continues at coordinate 21,166 of QNQO01003205.1, read as the reverse complement.
GCCGTGGTATTGCCGTGGATCCTGAGAAAGTCGAGGCAGTTAAGTCTTGGAAGAGACCAACTACTGTGTCTGAGATTCGTAGTTTTCTTGGTCTAGCTGGGTATTATCGTCGATTTATTGAGAAATTTTCGAGTATTGCCGCACCTATGACAACTTTGACTAGGAAGAATATTCCTTTCCTGTGGACGGATGAATGTGAGCAGGCTTTTGAAACATTGAAGTTGAAGTTGACATCAGCGCCGGTGTTGACGATTCCTGTTTCTGGTGTGAAGTTAGTTTATACAGATGCTTGTGGTACTGGTTTAGGGTGTGTTTTGATGCAAGAAGGTAAAGTGGTTTCGTATGCTTCTCGCCAATTGAAACCCCATTAAAGGAGATGTCCCACCCATGACTTAGAGTTGGCAGCAGTGGTTTTTGCATTGAAGATTTGGAGGCATTATCTTTATGGTGAGAAATTTGAGTTGTATACGGATCACAAAAGCTTAAAGTATCTTTTCTCCCAAAAGGAACTAAACATGAGGCAACAGAGATGGGTTGAATTTTTAAGTAGTTATGATTTTGAGATTCAATATAGACCTGGGAAGGCGAATGTGGTTGCGGATGCTTTGAGTAGACGATGTGTGGGCATAGCTTCTTTGATGATTCAGGAGTATCGAGTATTAGAAGTGTTCGCTTCTTATGATGTTCAACCGTAATTATGGCTAGTTTGTTGATTCAACCATCTTTGATTAGTAGAGTGTTGCAGGGTCAAGTTTCTGATCCAACCTTACGTAAAAGAATAGAGGATTTGGTGATAGACTCAGTTGATGTTTGTCCTACGGATTGGTCTGTTGGTTCCGATGGTGGATTGAGGTTTAAGGGTAGATTGTGTGTACCAGCTGATGATGATTTGCGTAAGGAGATACTAGTAGAGGCACATCATTCTCGTTTCACCATTCATCCTGGGGGAACAAAGATGTACCGTGATCTTCGCCGCATGTTTTGGTGGCCTGGGATGAAACGAGATGTAGGAGTCTTTGTATCTCGCTGTTTGACTTGTCAGCAGGTCAAAGCTGAGCATCAGAAACCTTCTGGTTTGTTACAACCTTTAGAGATTCCGACGTGGAAATGGGAGTATATTACGATGGATTTTATAGATGGACTTCCACGGTCAAGACGAGGGAATGAGTCGATTTGGGTTATTGTTGATCGGTTGACTAAGAGTGCTCATTTCATTCCAGTTAGTATTCATCGGACTGCAGATAGTTTGGCCCGTTTATTTATTCGAGAGATAGTTAGATTGCATGGAGCCCCTGTATCGATTGTATCAGATAGAGATTCTTTATTCACTGCTCAGTTGTGGCGAAGTTTTCAGCAAGCTTTGGGTACTCGTTTAGACATGAGCATTGCTTACCATCCGCAGACAGATGGCCAGTCAGAGTGAGTTAACCAAATAGTCGAGGACATGCTTAGGGCATGTATTTTGGATTTTGGTGGAAGTTGGGAAGATCATTTACCGTTATGTGAGTTTGCCTATAATAATAGCTATCAAGTGAGTATTGGTATGGCACCATATGAAGCATTGTACGGTAGACCTTGTAGATCTCCTATGTGTTGGGCCGAAGTTGGTGATTATGCAGTTATAGGTCCCGATATCATCAGAGACACTACTGAAAAGATAGATTTGATACGACGACGATTGAAGACAGCTCAAAGTCGTCAGAAAAGTTACGCAGATCGTAGGCGCACAAATCTGGAGTTTGCAGTAGGTGATAGAGTTTTCTTGAGAGTTTCCCCCATGCGAGGTGTTATCAGGTTTAGGGGAAGAGGGAAATTAGCTCCGAGATATATTGGGCCTTATGAGGTTGTTGAGAGAGTTGGTCCAGTGGCGTACCGACTTGTTTTGCCACCAGCTATGTCTGGGATTCATGATGTCTTCCATGTATCAATGCTTCGGAAATGTTCAGTAGATCCGACCCAGATTATAGAGCCGGATGATGTTGAGGTGTCAGAGGATTTGTCTTATCCAGTGAAACCTATATCTATTGTTGATAGAGATGAAAAACGATTGCGACGGAGGACTGTAAGACTGGTGAAAGTACAGTGGAGTGACCAGGAGGGCGATGTGACATGGGAATTGGAGGATCGTATTCGGCAGTTACATCCGTATCTATTCTCATAGCCTTCTGCCTTTTCTTAGTTTAATCTCGAGGACGAGATTCCTTTTGAGGTGTGTATTATGTAACAACTGAATTTTTACTTTGTACCACCGCGGTAGTACTTAGAAATGTGGTGGTGGCATATAGCCATTTTCTCTTTTGTTAGGCTATGTTTGTTTTCTCTGTTTTTTTTCTTCATTCTTATCATCAGAGCAAGAAGAGGTGTGAAGTTCATTCTTATCATCAGAGCAAGAAGAGGTGTGAAGTAGAGAGAAGTAGAGAGAGCTTGAGAGGGAGAATTGGAGGTTTGAGTTGTTTGGAGTTGCTTGATCTTGATGAGGATGAATCTTACGATTTGAGAAGTGCTTTGAGGAGTCCTTATTGGTGATTAGATCAGTGATAGATCGGTGAGTAGATCAAAACTTTTACTCTTTTGATTTCATGATTTAAGTTTTCTTGTTCTAAATTTGAGGATTTTGCTAATGAGTAACCTAGTATCTTCCCGGAATTGTAGTTTTTGATTCTTTTAGTATTTTTGTTTTTTATTTCTTCCAATTGAAAGATGAAGGTCAGATCTTTCCATAGGTAGCTTATATGTAAGATTTTGATAAGTATTGAAGAAGTTATAGGTCTTTGAAGTTGGTGTGTTGAAATCTGTTTTGCTGAAATTTTAAGTCTAACTGTAAATCGTGAGGAACAGGGGGTAAAGATCTGGTTTTAATTTCTGGTATTGAATGATTTTCGATATAAATCGAACATGTTTAACAAGTTAAAGGTAAGGGCTTTCCAATGGTATAAAGTTTTCAGGATTTGGTTGAATATTGCGATTTGTGTGTGTGATTGAAGGTGCTCTGTTACTGTAAAATTCTGACAAAAAATCTGATCTGAGGTTGAAGACGATGATGTCATGCTGACGTCATCTGTTTGACCCGATTTTTGACCCAACTTTGACTGATCATAGAAGTTGATGTATAACTCTGTTTTTATCACCGTTTTCACTGTTGTGACCACCGTGATATTATTATATTTTCTAATATTTTTATTTCATATTTTACAATATTTTCATTTTGGCAATAATGTGCCTCGAGATGCGTGTAATGTGCCTCGAGATGCGTGTTTCAAGTAGAGGTTGAGTATTGATTATTGTGCCTCATATATGTGACTGTGAAATTCAGAATTTAATTCCCCTAATGGAATTATAGAACAATGCTACTTGATTTGAATCTTGAGTTTGACATGAATACCCTACTCCGGTGTTTGCAATGTACAGAGTGGTACATTATGGCCTTAGATGCCTTGTGAAATCCGTACATAGTGAGATGTACGGTGACTGTCTCCAAAAGGGGAAAACTAAGCCACTATACGAGTTCTGACTCGCGTGATATAGTGGAGTGTTCCTGAGGAGCAGTGACTGTTTCCAAAAGGGGAAAACTAAGCCACTATACGAGTTATGACTCGCGTGATATAGTGGAGTGTTCCTGAGGAGCAGTGTCTGATTTCCAAAAGGGGAAAACTAAGCCACTGTACGAGTCATGACTCGCGTGATACAGTGGAGTGTTCCTGAGGGGTCAGAGGAAGAGTGTGAACTTATGTCTCTTCCAGCGCGCAGTTTAAATTGTGATTTGGCCGTGTGTCCAGTCTTTTGAGGTGAAGTATACATTTTAGAGACGGCACCCCGTTTGAAATGTATACATACTCAAAGTGGGTATTGGTGCACGTGTGGAGGTGTGTCGGGGTGAGACACATTCGGCACATGGAGTAGTGCGATAGGGTATTCATGGTCTAAGATGTTTTTGTTGATAATCTGATTTATGCATATGACTAGTTAACCATATGGTTGGTGCAGTAGGTATATGTTGTAGCGTGTGATGTAAGGTAAATGTGGATATATGTGGATTATCATTTGTGTTATTTGTAATTGATTTTGTTTATCTGCTCATACCAGCTTTAGGCTGACCCATTTTGCTTTGTTTTGTGGCAAATGGGTGTACTCTTCTTGGAGTGCAGGTGTTGGAAGCGACTTTGTGGATAAGGCTGGGCGGAACTAGATCCTAGTCATTTCCAGGGTCTGTATTATGTTTAGTGTTTTTTATTTTTTGGTATTGTATATGAAGTTATGTTTGTGAGATGCTTTGATGGGTAGAGTGAGAGAAGAAGGTTGTCTTTGGCATGGTTGTAAAGACTTTGGTATGCTATATTTTGGATATTTCGTTTTTCCGAGAATTGTTTATGTGATAATGTGGTTGGTGGTCTGTCACGTGCCATTTGTAGGAAATCTTCCGTTGTGTTGGAATTTTTCTTATGAGTGGGGCGTGACATATCCTTGAATGTGATGATTTATTAACAAAATTGAAACTGACTCGTTAATTTTTTAGTTGAGTGAAACTAGGGAACTAGGTACTGTAACCAGAATGATGTAGTATCATCAGAAGAAGGTTTTTACATCCTCGAGTTACACATAAACACTTTGAAGATTTCATCAATTTTTCAAGATCACGCCACATCACCCTGATTGTAAAACCTGATTTTGTAGCACTTTCATTCTTAGCTTACCTAATTGTCCAAATTCCATTTGGTTAATGTACTCAATTGACTTGTGATCAACTACAAAAAAGGCCATGTTAAGTTAATTCGCGGTATGATCAATGCAGATTGCCTGTAACATGCATGTTTAATTTGCAAATCCCTACTTCATAACTAATTCACTTCATATACTTCACCTAATCTCATATATTTCAGGTATTCCTATTTTTTCAAGAAAAAAATAAGATGGAACGCGCTTCATTTTCTCATGAATTAGTGTTCCTAAGTTACGGTGCAGACGATTTCAACTCTCAGGATGTGCATTTTTTTTTTCTTACACCCTACGGAAATAGACTGCCAAATTAATATCTTTTTGGGCTAATTATTTATGTTTACTTTTGACCAGCCTGATTATGGCCACAACATATGCCATAAATCACTCCATATAAAAGATTAATTGCTTGAGCAGCCTTGTAAACTTTATATCCTTCAAGATCTTACTTCTGTTTTACAAGAGGTTTGCCTTTCTCAGATGACTTTGGCTTACACTTACAATTCTTTTGAGTTTTTGCTTTTCTTTTTCTTTGTGAATCCTATAATTACGCAGTATTCAACTAATTATAGTTAACAATACAAATTGTTATATTCCAAGATAGAACTTTGATATTTGTATATTTTATTAGATAAAGAATGCAAGATACCTTTTTCCATTTATATTCTGTTTTCAACATTTTCCCTTTTTTGAGTTACATGTGTCCTTACAAAATATTTGCCTTCTTTAATAGATATTTGAAACAATTAAATAGGTAATAGAAATCCAACAATTCTTCTTTATGGATTTGGTTTTTTTTTTCTACGTTATGTTTCTTCTTCGTTATTCTTAGTTTCTTTCTTCGCAAACCACCCCTTGAATCAACTATCATTACCAATTGAAAAGATTTTTGCTTACCAGAAGCAAGTTCGGAAAAAAAAACTAATATTTTACATTTCAAATTCATTACTTGGTCATGAATAGATCTGTCACGATCTTAATTATTGACCTTCCCCTCATGGATAACTCAAGCTTTTGGAAAAATTGGTTGATTCATGACAAATTCATCTTCATTAGATAATTGCAATGTACAAATTGAATGTTAATCCAAGCAAATTTATCAACTCTATCTAGTAAGACTAAGGTCTCTGTCCTATAATATTCCCCGGTGGATCATAATTGCAAGTGATAAACAACTTATCATTCGGGCACGAGGTGGTTGCACACCCCAGAAGTATCGAATTCCTCCATACGATCTGGGTATAGTGCAAGCAATCCTTCCCAGGTTTGGCAAGTATTGGACTCATAGTCATACCACTGCTTCTCATCAAACCACACATTCACAGCAGTTTCAGCATCAATGGTTCCTTCACCGGACCCCCAATACACATTGTCTGCGTATCTCCGGGCATATACTTCCAGTTTTGGGTCTCATATCACTGGGCCTAGCCCAACTGTTCCTCGCTTCGCATTGTGGAGGCTTAGGAAGTCGTCCGGAGACGTATGGGCATTTGCGAAATAGATCGAGCAGGTTAGGCCCATGATGAACACAACATGAAGTAGTTTCCGGGTTGGTGTTTTCAACATAACAATATGTACTGTTTCTGAAAAAATTATACTAATGGTAATGTAGTAGCACTATCGACAAAGATGCGCTGAGCAAAGGAAAATATATCCGATGGTAGGGTTTTTAGAAATTTTGGAGTCAAAAGACCTGATGAGTATAAATAGGGTAGTGTCTTGATCTCTCTTTGTATGAACCCTTATAGCCGGCTTGGGAAATCGGCCAGCTTTGCATGCTTGGAACGCAAATTTACATTTTTGCTCCTCCTTTTTAAACACATGCCACAAAAACACCTTTTGGAAGAGGGGAAAACATGTGAATTTGCCCCCCATGCGGGCAAATCAGGCCGGCTAGAATTTCTGCTCTTTGTATATATATATAGTGGCGGACCCAGGATTTTAGTCAGGGGAGGGAGGCGAAATGGCAAGCAAAAAAAAATTTCTACCCGAGCTAGTAAAATAAGAAAAATACAACTATAAAATATATTGCATATACCAAATTGAATCAAGAGTAATCTAATTTTAAGCTAAAATAAGATCACAATATAAATAACCTTAGCAAGGGGCAAACGATCGTAATAACTAGAAAGTATAACTAAAATCACAAAATAATTATGATAAGTATCTAGTTGAAGTTAAAAAAAAATTGAAAATTTACAAACATAATAAGATCCTAATACAATTTCATCGAAAAATAGGTTATATGAGGCTCAAATTTTGTACGAGTTTGGCTAATGGCATATATTTTCATTGAATTCTATAGTTATTATTTTATATATTAATTTTAAATATTTTTTTATTGGAGGTTTTACACCACTTGTGAGCTATTCATTTCTTTAATGTTTGCAATTATATATAAAATTGTGTTTTAAACAAAAAAAGTAGGGGAATGTCACAATGATAAAATTGTATAGACATAAAAAAATCATACGCTCTGAGAGGATCGAAAATAAATTTTTATTAAACTAAACAATTTTTTTAATGTTTGCAATTACTAATAAAATTGTATTGAAAATAAAAAACTTAGGCGAATAACAATTATAAAAAATGGTAATTATCAATAACTAATGTTGTAGAGGCGAATCTCAATCAAAATGCAGACCTAGCCTTGGCTATGGTGCAAGCTCTGTGTTAAGGAAAATGGGAATTTTCTCGGGACCTGTCCGTGTGTTTTGTAAAATGATAGCTTATCGCTTGTCGATTCTCCAAGCTTTTGTGGAGTTTATTTCTCGCAGAATTTGTGGTGAGTGTAGTGTTTCTCGGATTCTTTCTGGACTAGTGTTTTGGTGGCCTTGTGCAGGAAAGTTATAGGTTGATATTTGAGGGGCTAAGTGATCGGTGCACTATTTCAGCGATTTTTGTGGAGTTTGGTCAAAGCTGTTTTCTTTTTAGGGAGTTGTTGTTTGGGCTTTTTTTGGTGTCGTGGCTTTTCTTGCTTTAGAAATGTGCCATTTTTTCTATTTCCTTCCCCATTCAATAAAAATCTTCTTATTTGACAAAAAAATAAAATAATTATCTTCATCTTAATTCCTCTTTGATTAGCCTCAATCTTTCCCACCATACTTCATTGCACAATCGAACATTCAAATTGAGTAATTGCATGGGACCAATAATAGAGACTCTCGAGTAAAAATGACAACACAAAAAGTCTAATGAATTGAAGCCACTGAAAATTAGACGATTTTTCTGATCTTGAAAATAAAAAGGAGAAGGGGACTGTCCTGTCTCGACATTCATTCAAGAAAACCAATAATAGAGACTCTCGAGTAAAAATTGGGTTTTTATAGGATCTCATAACCTATCAACAAGATGGGTTTTTGGAAAGCGAGCTGGGTTTTTGGAGTTGTATAACTACTTGCTCCTAGGAGAAAGGTTTGTCGATATGACAAAAAAAATTATAATAAAGATATAACAAAAAATTTATAATAAAGATATAACAATTAAGACGGACACTACACAATAATTTTGGTCTTTCCTCTCATGATGGTTTTAGCTCCCCATGACAGGAGAAATTATACGAGTTCAAACACATATCTTTAATAATCTAGGAACCTGACAAGTAATATCGCTAAGAATAAGACTCTGCCGGTGTATGGTTCCCTGGTGGTTAAATATACAACACCTACCAAATTTCAGGCAGCAGCACACAAAATCCTTCAAAATGGTGGAACAGGGACAGTGGCCTCAATTCAGTTTTAGAAATGGAAAGGCTATTGTAGCTGAATATTGTGGAACCGGAAAAACTCATCTCTAAATTAACCTCGAGTCACCCTTCCATTCCATCCTCCCAGTAAACAAACAACAATAACAAATCACTTTCAAAGAAAATACCCATTCAAAGTAAAATAAAAGCACAAATGCAGACTAGACTAAGATCAATCAAAACCAAACACACACAAGTATTCTAGGATCGTTTTCTAAATTTCATTTTCTTTGTAAACCTCATCTATTCTCAAAAACTTCATCAAACTATACAACAATGAGATCAAAAGAGTAGTAGGAGGAAGTAGAAACACTTCATTTTACTTCAAATGTAAGAAAACACATAACATTAGCATCCAATATCATCAAAATGAGGAAAAACAGAGCATTTGAAATGAACTTTCAAATTAACCATGGATATTAAAGTTCATTTCAAATTCAGAGCATAAATATAGTATAAATTTCAAATGATGAGTCCAGCCAATCAAATGAGAAGAAAACTCACCTTCAACTTCTAGCAAGAGCTAGGGTTTCCACAAATAAGAGAGAACGATTGGAGAAGATAAAGTGCGAGATCGATTGGAGAGCTGGAGTAGATTAGAAATCGATTTATGATCGATTAGAGAGATGGAGAAGATTAGAGAGCCATCGATTGTACAAATGTGAAGAAGAATAGAGATTAGAAATCACCTTGTTAACCTTAAATTGTTTCTGAGATCGATTGGAGAGCCATCGATTGCTCAAATGTGAAGTTGATTGCAGACGAGTGACTCAATCTGCAACAAATGCGAAGATGAAAATGACTTTGATCGAAAAAATTGTTCTGCTAATAGGTATTGAAGTATTTCATTGCTATTTCAATCTGCAACAAATGTGAAGTTGATTGGAGAAGTATTTCATCGAAAACATAATACCTTTCAAATTGGATTCCACTCTGGAGTGATTTTGCAACAGGAAGTTTATAGTGATTCCACATGTACATAATACCTTTCAAATCGGATTCTATGCTAAGAGTTTGAAGTTTTTCATCAAATGAGGGAAGAAAGTTTTTCATCAAATGAGAAGCATATGAGTTTTTCTCTAAACACAGAGAGTTTTTCTTTAAATGAAAACTCTAAACACCAAACACCGAGAGTGGAGTCTAACGTGAGTGCTTAGAAGTTTTTCTCCCCAATCAGTAACATTTTGTTTTACACGTGCATATGACATGACAATTTAATAATGTCACAATTTTGCATAGTAACATCTTCCTTACATTTCAGATAGGTTTTTTTACTGTTCATGAACAGTGTTATGAGTATGTATGTCCTACGTGGCATTTTTATGTTATTGGCAGAAGGTAAGTGAAAAACAACAAAACCCGATGCTTTCCTCTCCCTCTCCTTTCCCCTCTCTTCCTTTACCCAAACCCCTCCCACCCAAACTCTCTCCTTTCTCGAAGCAGAGAAGAAGAAGGACCAAAGAAGAAGTCTTTACATCTCCTCTTCTTTTTTTTTTCTAGGGTTTCTCTTTCAATTCTAGGGTTTCTCTTCCAACTCTTTCTCGCTTTAAATTAAAGCCTCCGAACTGCTCAAACCCTAACCCGATCTCCCGAAGACGGAGCCGCTTCCAAGCGCCGAAAGCACAGCCACCATCGCCACTGAAGTAGATCTTTTTGTCCCTCCTCCTGTTCTTTCGTTGAGTCTGGTAAGAAGTTTGAGAAGAAAAACAAGAAATGAGTTCAGATCCTTCCAGGTAAGACCCTTCTTCTTCTTTAGATCTCCTCTTCTTATTCTTCTTCAGATCTGTTTTTCCTGCTTTCAGCAAAGCAAAACAGTTTTTTTTCCTTTTTTTTCTTCTTATTTTGTTGATCTCTTCTTCTTCTTATTTTTTGTTGATTTCATTCTTCGATTCGGTGATGATTTACGCAATTTTGAAATTATGCTTCGATGATTTTTCTATTGCCTTGACATTTTGAAATCATTTTGTGAATGCTCTTTGCTTATTTTTATTTACTTATTTGCTGATTTTTGGTTTGGGTTATATCTTTGTAGGGGGGTTTGTGAATGCTCTCCATGGTGCCTTTTTTATTTGTTTTTTCAAACCTTCGTCAATCTCTTTTAACGGGTGTTTCAAATTTTGTATTTTCAGAACAAGTTTGAAGCAAACAGAGGTGAACTGTGAGTACTTGAAGAACACTGACAGAGGAGAACAGGAGGTTGCAGAAGGAGGTACAAGAGCTGAGGGCTTTGAAAGCTTACAACCCATTCTACATGCAACTCCCAGCAACTCTCAAACATTGTGGTGGTGGTGGTACTCATTCATGCACACTCGAAGAGCAACCAAAGAAAATAAGCTCAAGGTACGATTCAAATTCCTCTTTTATAATTTTTTGGTATTTCCAAATATATGTGATACTTTCTTATGTGAGATTTTTCCTATGTGGAGCATGAGATTTTGTTTTAACCGTTTTGGTTTATCGTTTGAATGTGTTTGTTTTAACCGTGGAAGCATGAGCTTGATGACATTTTTGTTGTGTTGAGCATTGTGTTCAAACTACTATTTCCTTGACTGAGCTCTTTGTCATATATCTGTTGAAATCTCTTTACACTGTTGAACTTATCTCAAACATTGTGGTGGTTTTCAAATCTCTTTACTTTGTTGAAATTTACTCTTTGTACTCATTCATTGAAAGTGTTTTTTTAATAAATGAAAAAAAAACCCAATTTCTGTTAAAGTACGATGTACTCTATAGTAGTGCCAACGGCACGGGTATTACACTAGTAAAATACATGATACAATATAATACAATGAGTATCACTAAAAATATGATGTTAATTATGGTTACAGATTGCCAATAATAGTGTAGTGAATTGTATGGGACCAATAATAGAGACTCTCGAGTAAAAATGACAACACAAAAAGTCTAATGAATTGAAGCCACTGAAAATTAGACGACTTTTCTGGTCTTGAAAATAAAAAGGAGAAGGGGACTGTCCTGTCTCGACATTCATTCAAGAAAACCGATCTTATAACTTGAGGCTATTCCATAGACCGTTGAAGGAAGATGGTGAGTTTCATCTTAGCTATTGTATGTAGCTTAGCTTGTAGGCTTGTGGTGGATTGGGTGAACCTTTGTGATGTGTTGCTATGATCAACTGGGCAATTTTTCTTACCCTAGAGCATACGGTAATGCTCCTTTTGATTAAAATCAATGTATAGTTATCAATTGTTGATAATAAGATTTAAGAAACTCCAAGTCACAAATTCATTAATTTGTTGCCTAGTCCAATTTTCCTTGGCTAGAACTTTTCTATATATACTTATCTAGAAAGCTTTAAAATCCTAATTAGGCCCTAAAGCGACAGATTGGATTGGACCAAGCAATTTTCTGCAATTTTAACTTATCATCGAAACATGGTTAATTAAACTAAGTGAGTTTCTTATGAACTAATCGCATGGTGTAGACCTTCTATCCATAACGACTTAGAAAAATAAAAAATAATAGTAATAATAATAAATTTGGTCGTTGAGCTTTATTTATTTATTTATTTATTTATTAATTAATTCTTCTGACCGAAAGTTACATGATTGGCCCTATAGAATTAACCAAACCAGGCTCGAAGGCTGCAATATTATCCATAACGAATCAAAAGAGTCAAGAACAAACTCTTTACAACCCAAAACATACGCTACTAATTTGGACCTACTTAAAATGAGTTGTCAGAAAACAAAGAAAGGTACCATCCAATGCCTTACACATTTAAATTTCAAAGAAAAAAAATGTTGAATCGAAAAACAAACCAATCAACCAGCGCAAACAAAAACAAAAATTTCTAGCCACTTGAGTGTTGGTTTTGATCTGAAAATATGATGTCAAATTAGAAACAATGTGATTTCTAGCGAGTGATGTGTGCATGTGATAAATGATATTTCTTCTATAAGTATGTCCATGCCTTGTACCTCAAACCAGGCAAAGTAAAGCCATTCGCATTGTGTTGAAGAAACATCATGAGTTTGATCAAAGCTGTGTTCTGTGTCATGGTGAGCTTAGCCATGGTGCAAATCATGACCACCTTAGCTCAAGAAAACCCAGATGAGTGGCTCACCCCACAGAACGATGCCCGTAGTGCAGTCGGAGTTGGGCCTCTGACATGGGACAACACACTTGCAGACTATGCGAGAAATTACGCAAACCAGAAGGCTACAACTTGCGAATTGGTGCACTCCGGTGGACCATATGGCGAGAACCTCTCTATGAGCACCGGTGACTTGTCTGTTGCTGGGGCTGTCAGCCTGTGGGTTAATGAGAAACAATACTATAACTATGATGCAAACTCATGCGCTCCAGACCAACAGTGTGGCCATTACACTCAGGTGGTGTGGCGCAACACCAACAGTATTGGGTGTGCTAAGGTAGGATGTAGCAATGGCGGTACTTTCGCAATATGCAGCTACAACCCTCCTGGTAACTACGTAGGCCAAAAACCTTACTAGACAATTAGAGAGCCATTAGGTCTCCTGCATTCACAACGAAGACTACTCTCCATGCAAGTATATGTATGAGTTATGAATTATTGTAAGGTTATGATCAGAAAATAAGTTACGGATTTTGTATCCAACAACATGTATGATCAAATCCTGCTATAAGGTTATGATCTGAAAATAAGTTATGGAAAAGATTGCAGGATGATTGAGTTATATTTTTCTCTTTAAAGTGATGAATCAATCAATATTATTAGCAAGTAAAATGGTTGCATGCAACACATTATCTGTCCATAAAACACTCACCCTCAGAATAAATCATCATTATCAAAGCCTATTTTCGATACTCTCGAAATCTTAGAAGAAAGAAATAAAAATAAAATATTGTGATAATGAATTTCCTTCAATGGAAATTGTTGAACATCATTTTCATAGAGGAAAGACTATCTACGGCATCTAGTTTGATCAAAACATGTGAGGTCAAATTCAAATAACATGCCAAGTCTATTTGGTTCGATTAAATATCCTTGAATGTGATGATTTATTAACAAAATTGAAATTGACTCGTTAATTTTTGAGTTGAGCGAAACTAGGGAACTGGGTACTGTAACCAGGATGATGTAGTATCATCAAAAGAAGGTTTTTACATCCTTGAGTTTTTTTTTTTTTTTTTTTACGGTCAAACATGAAGATGTTTATTAATGAAAGAAAGAGAAATAAATTACAACGAGAAACATCCCTATATCAAGGAATGCCAAGACACTATAAAAGTGTCAAAACCCAAATCCCTAAATAAATTACATGCCGAACCCATCCTCCACAACAATTCTCTAATCTCGATAAAGATAGAGTGTTCCGATCTGTGTAGTCCTTCAAAAACCCTTTTATTTCTTTCTTTCCACACACACCACATGATAACGTGAGGGACCCTACGCCATAACCACTCCCCCCGTCGGGAAGGATTAGCTTTAGACCACCAACTTAGCCAATCTAAAATGGAGCCTTCAAACATCAAACTCAAACCGAATTCCACCAGAAAACTGCTCCAAATGGATTTTGAGAAACTGCAATGAAGCAACAAATGGTCCAGTGTTTCTTCAGATTCATTGCAAAGCACACAAAGACTCCCATTGATGATTCCTATTTTCCTTAACCTATCTTTAGTCAATATCTTCTCGTGCAAAACTGACCAACTAAAGAAATTAATCCGAGGAAAAAGGTTTTTCACCCATACCAGATTGTTGTGGGAGGAAATGAAGGGGTTAGAGTGGGTCTCATAATGAGATGCAGCCAACATATCCGAAAATTCTTTCACCGAGAAGCCCACACCTTTACCCTTCCACACCAAACTATCTGGTCCCTCTGAGAGTATTTGTCTACCCAACAAATGCATGAGATTAGCGAACTCATCTAGTTCCTCAGTATTAAGGTGTCTGCGAAAGGAAAGGTCCCAAGAGTTGTCGTTAGACCAAAAACTGCTCACACTCCCATATTGATTGTTGTTAATGAAAAACAACCTTGGAAACAGATCCTTCAAAGGTTGGTTACTACACCAAACATCATGCCAGAAAGAGATGAGATCACCATTTCCACATTGGAGAGAGGTGTGAGGGTAGAAGCCAGTTGCGCACCGGGAGATAGACTTCCACAAAGAGCAGCCGAAGGAAGTGTACTTAGTTCTCTTTTCCCAAACCCATCTATTGCGCCCATATTTGTCCATGATGAGAGATCTCCATAAGTTATCATTCTCTTCTGCAAATCGCCAAAGCCACTTAGAAAGTAATGCAATATTGAAAGTGAGCACCTGACGAATGCCTAAACCACCTGGGGATTTAGGGCAACAAATTTTCTCCCAGCCCACTAAATGCATCTTTCTAGAGTTATGAGAAGAACCCCAAAGGAAATCGCGCATGATCCGTTCCATCTTGGCAGCTATGGAACAGGGAACCTTGATAAGAGACAGAATGAAGACCGGGATAGATGCTAATGTGGATTTGACAAGAGCTAGTCTGCCTGCTTTGGAGAGAAATTTGCGTTTCCAAGACGCTAGTTTCGATTCCATCCTTTCGATCGTCTCATCCCACACAGCTTTACTTTTGAAACTAGCCCCCAATGGCATGCCCAGGTACTTAACTGGAAGGTGACCTGCTGAACAACCCAATAAACCCGCCAACTGGTGCAAATGAGGGACATCTCCAATGGGCAACACCCTTGATTTGTGGAAGTTGATTTTCAGTCCTGAAATAACTTCGAACCAAAGCATAATTCTCTTAAGAGCAAGAACCTGAGAAGCGGACGCATCACAAAAGAGGATAGTATCATCCGCATACTGGAGAATAGAGACGGGTGGACTACCCTCCGCGACAGAAAACCCTCTTACTAGGCCAGCATCAACCGCTTTAAGAATCATTTGGGTTAAACCTTCTGCTGCTATAGTAAAAAGAAGAGGAGACAGAGGATCGCCTTGTCGAAGGCCTTTCGAGCTATTGAAAAACCCGTGCAGTTGACCATTAATTTTCAGAGAGAAATTTGCTGTAGATCTGCAAGTGTGAAGCCAATGAATCCATTTGAAGTCAAACCCCATACGAGCCATTACCAAATCCAAGTATCTCCAAGAAACATTGTCAAAAGCTTTGGAGAAATCTAATTTGATAACAAGCCCTGGAACACCTTGTTTTTTTCTGGAATCAATAATTTCATTGGCAATCAAGGGGCTATCAACCACCTGTCTTCCACTGACTGCTGCACTTTGAAAAGGAGAAATGACTGAATGAAGAACTATTTTCAATCTGTTAGCCAACACCTTGGCAATGATCTTATAGGCCCCATTCAAAATACTGATAGGTCTAAAATCATTTACCGTCCGCATTCCCGCACATTTAGGAATGAGTGAGATGATAGTGGTGTTCAACCGCCAATCGAGAAAGTTTCTCGAGTTAAAATCTGCAACAACTTTCAGAAAATCATTTTTGATTACCTCCCACATCTTCAAATAGAACACCATTGAGAAACCATCAAGACCTGGAGAAACTTCAGATTTTAGATCTTCCATTGCCGCTCTAATTTCCATCTCCGAAAAGTTTTCTACCAAGGCAGTAGCTGTAGAGTGAGAGATAGACTTGAAGGTAATCCCCGAGAAGAAAGGTCGCCACTCCTCCTTTTCATGGAACAACTTCTTGAAGTGAGAAATCAAGAGTGCTCTAATACTGACTTCATCCACTACCAATTCCTGACCCGTGCTGAGAGCTTCAATGGAGTTAAACAGTCTACGTCTGTTAGCCAATGTATGAAAGAATTTAGTCCCCTGATCCATATGGCGAACCCAGTTGACTCCTGATCTGATTCTCCAAAACTCATCATCTCTCTTGGTTAATGTTGCCCACTCTTGTTGTAGTTGCACTCTACAAGACCTCTCTTCAACAGTCAAATCTCTAATCTCTTCATCCGCATCAATGATAGCAATTAAAGCAGAGATATTTTGAATACATAAATTTGTCTTACCCCAAACTTTAGTCCGCCAGCTTTTGAGATTGCATCTGAGAGCCTTAAGCTTCCACCATAAGCAGTATCCAGGGTGGCCAGAGACTACTGAGTTGTTCCACCAAACTTTCATCTCCTCTGCCAGGGTAGGGTGATCAAACCAACTGTTATCAAAGGAAAACAGGCGAGTACCACCAGCAACAGACGAGTTCGCAAGCAAAATCGCGTGATGGTCAGAACCTGCTGCACCTTTGAGCCATTCGACTTTATCACCAAATTTGTCAATCCAATCCACCGAGGCTAGAAATCGATCAAGTCGACAAAGGATAGGGAGATCTCTATGATTTGACCATGTGAATTTCCCCCCTTTTAGACTGAAATCAGCGAGTTCCACCTCATTAATGAATTGATTGAATTTATGCATGCTCGTGGACCTCCTCCTGCATCCTTTTTTTTCATTCATATGACGGACAACATTGAAGTCACCGGCTAACACCCATGGAGATTGCACCCAACCAGCAATGTCATAAAGTTCTTCCCAGAAGTGGTCTCTAAGTGAAGGATCACATGGACCATAAATGTTAGTCCCTGACCAAATTGAGTTATCCGAGATCATTTGGAATTGAATAGAAAGGGAAAAAACCCCTTTCAACATTTCCCTCATCTGCAAAAGATCGGCGTCCCAAATAGCTAAAATGCCGCCCGAGCTGCCAATGGATTCCACCATAGCCCAGTCAAAAGAACTATCACCCCACAATTTTCTGATAAATTCTCTAGAGCATCTCTCCAATTTCGTCTCCAATTTCATCATTTTTTCAAAATTACGCTACATCACCCTGATTGCAAAACCTGATTTTGTAGTACTTTCATTCTTAGCTTACCTAATTGTCCAAAATTTTCATTTGGTTAATGTACTCAATTGACTTGTGATCAACTACAAAAAGGAGGGTCATGTTAAGTGAATTCGCGGTATGATCAATGCAGATTGCCTGTAACATGCATGTTTAATTTGCAAATCCCTACTTCATAACTAATTCACTTCCTATACTTCACCTAATCTCATATATTTCAGGTATTCCTATTTTTTCAAGAAAAAAAGATGGAACGCGCTTCATTTTCTCATGAATTAGTGTTCCTAAGTTACGGTGCAGACGATTTCAACTCTCAGGATCTGCATTTTTTTTTTCTTACACCCTACGGAAATAGACTGCCAAATTAATATTTTTTTGGGCTAATTACTTATGTTTACTTTTGACCAGCCTGATTATGGCCACAACATATGCCATAAATCACTCCATATAAAAGATTAAATTGCTTGAGCAGCCTTGTAAACTTTATATCCTTCAAGATCTTACTTCTGTTTTACAAGAGGTTTGCCTTTCTCAGATGACTTTGGCTTACACTTATAATTCTTTTGAGTTTTTGCTTTTCTTTTTCTTTGTGAATCCTATAATTACGCAGTATTCAACTCATTATAGTTAACAATACAACTTGTTATATTCCAAGATAGAACTTTGATATTTGTATATTTTATTAGATAAAGAATGCAAGATACCTTTTTCCATTTATATTCTGTTTTCAACATTTTCCCTTTTTTGAATTACATGTGTCCTTACAAAATATTTGCCTCCTTTAATAGATATTTGAAACAATTAAATAGGTAATAGAAATCCAACAATTCTTCTTTATGGATTTGTTTTTTTTTCTACGTTATGTTTCTTCTTCATTATTCTTAGTTTATTTCTTCGCAAGCCACCCCTTGAATCAACTATCATTACCAATTGAAAAGATTTTCGCTTACCAGAAGTGGGTTTGAAAAAAAAAAACTAATATTTTACATTTCAAATTCATTACTTTGTCATGAATAGATCTGTCACGATTTTAGTCATTGACCTTCCCCTCCTGGATAACTCAAGCTTTTGGAAAAATTGGTTGATTCATGACAAATTCATCTTCATTAGATAATTGCAATGTACAAATTGAATGTTAATCCAAGCAAATTTATCAACTCTATCTAGTAAGACTAAGGTCTCTGTCCTATAATATTCCCCGGTGGATCATAATTGCAAGTGATAAACAACTTATCATTCGGGCACGAGGTGGTTGCACACCCCAGAAGTATTGAATTCCTCCATACGATCTGGGTATAGTGCAAGCAATCCTTCCCAGGTTGGCAAGTATCAGTCATACCACTGCTTCTCATCAAACCACACATTCACAGCAGTTTCAGCATCAATGGTTCCTTCACCGGACCCCCAATACACATTCTCGCCATAGGGCCCATTAGACATGACGATCAGACAGTCGTTCGATCACTTCTCTGCGTATCTCCAGGCATATACTTCCAGTTTTGGGTCCCATGTCACTGGGCCTAGCCCAACTGTTGCTCGCTTCGCATTGTGAAGGCTTAGGAAGTCGTCCGGAGACGTATGGGCAGTTGCGAAATAGATCCAGCAGGTTAGGCCCATGATGAACACAACATGAAGTAGTTTCCGGGTTGGTGTTTTCAACATAACAATATGTACTCTTTCTGAAAAAATGATACTAATGGTAATGTAGTAGCACTATCGGCAAAGATGCGCTGAGCAAAGGAAAATATATCCGATGGTAGGGTTTTTAGAAATTTTGGAGTCAAAAGACCTGATGAGTATAGATAGGGTAGTGCCTTGATCTCTCTTTGTATGAACCCTTCTAGCCGGCTTGGGAAACCGGCCAGCTTTGCATGCTTGGAAGGCAAATTTACATTTTTGCTCTTCTTCTTTAAACACATGCCACAAAAACACCTTTTGAAAGAGGGGAAAAATGTGAATTTGCCCCCCAGGCGGGCAAACCAGGCCGGCTAGAATTTCTGCTCTTTGTATATATATATAGAAGCGGACCCAGGATTTTAGTCAGGGAAGGGGGGGAGGGGGGGCGAAATGGCAAGCAAAATTTTTTTTTTACCCGAGCTAGTAAAATAAGAAAAATACAACTATAAAAATATATTGCATATACCAAATTGAATCAAGAGTAATCTAATTTTAAGCTAAAATAAGATCACAATATCAATAACCTTAGCAAGGGACAAACGAACGTAATAACTAGAATGTATAACTAAAACCACAAAATAATTATGATAAGTATCTAGTTGAAGTTAAAAAAAATTGAAAATTTACAAACATAATAAGATCCTAATACAATTTCATCGAAAAATAGGTTATATGAGGCTCAAATTTTGTACGAGTTTGGCTAATGACATATATTTTCATTGAATTCTATAGTTATTATTTTATATATTAATTTTAAATATTTTTTTTATTGGAGGTTTTACACCACTTGTGAGCTATTCATTTCTTTAATGTTTGCAATTACATATAAAATTGTGTTTTAAACAAAAAAAGTAGGGGAATGTCACAATGATAAAATTGTATAGACATAAAAAAATCATACGCTCTGAGAGGATCGAAAATAAATTTTTATTAAACTAAACAATTTTTTTAATGTTTGCAATTACTAATAAAATTGTATTGAAAATAAAAAACTTAGGCGAATAACAATTATAAAAAATGGTAATTATCAATAACTAATGTTGTAGAGGCGAATCTCAATCAAAATGCAGACCTAGCCTTGGCTATGGTGCAAGCTCTGTGTTAAGGAAAATGGGAATTTTCTCGAGACCCGTCCGTGTGTTTTATAAAATGATAGCTTATTGCTTGTCGATTCTCCAAGCTTTTGTGGAGTTTATTTCTCGCAGAATTTGTGGTGAGTGTAGTGTTTCTCGGATTCTTTCTGGACTAGTGTTTTTGGTGGCCTTGTGCAGGAAAGATATAGGTTGATATTTGAGGGGGTTAAGTGATCGGTGCACTATTTCAGCGATTTTTGTGGAGTTTGGTCAAGGCTGTTTTCTTTTTAGGGAGTTGTTGTTTGGGCTTTTTCTTGGTGTCGTGGTTTTCCTTGCTTTAGAAATGTGCCATTTTTTTCTATTTCCTTCCCTATTCAATAAAAATCTTCTTGTTTGACAAAAAAATAAAATAATTATCTTCATCTTAATTCCTCTTTGATTAGCCTCAATCTTTCCCACTATACTTCATTGCACAATCGAACATTCAAATTGAGTAATTGTATGGGACCAATAATAGAGACTCTCGAGTAAAAATGACAACATAAAAAGTCTAATGAGTTGAAGCCACTGAAAATTAGATGACTTTTCTGGTCTTGAAAATAAAAAGGAGAAGGGGACTGTCCTGTGTCGACATTCATTCAAGAAAACCAATCTTATAACTTGTGGAAATTCTATAGACCGTTGAAGGAAGATGGTGAGTTTCATCTTAGCTATTGTATGTAGCTTAGCTTGTAGGCTTGTGGTGGATTGGGTGAACCTTTGTGATGTGTTGCTATGATCAACTGGGCAATTTTTCTTACCCTAGAGCATACGGTAGTGCTCCTTTTGATTGAAATCAATGTATAGGTATCAATTGATTGATAATAAGATTTAAGAAACTCCAAGTCACAAATTCATTAATTTGTTGCCTAGTCCAATTTTCCTTGGCTAGAACTTTTCTACATATACTTATCTAGAAAGCTTTAAAATCCTAATTAGGCCCTAAAGCGATAGATTGGATTGGACCAACATTGGAAATTTTTTGCAAGTTTAACTTATTATTGAAACATGGTTAATTAAGCTAAGTGAGTTTCTTATGAACTAACACTACACCAAATTGACATTTTTGTAACAACCCCCAAAACAGTATCACTTTTGAAGTGTAACAATCTACCTAACAATTTT
>QNQO01003204.1:0-69716 GCA_003290165.1 Berberis thunbergii | reverse complement strand
CTTTGGGAGTTTTTTCTCGTTTCTTTCTGGTCTGGTTTTTGCGGAGATTTTGTGCCAATCTTCGTTTGTGGTTCGATCGTGGCTTTTTTTTTAGAGTTTGTTTGGCTCTTAGTTTTTTTATTAGTTCTTTGCAGGGGCTTTATTGTTTAGAGCTCTTTTGTCAGGGATTTTTGGGAGAGTTTGCTCAGTTTTTTTTTGGTTGTTTTTTTTCTTTTGGAAAGTTGGTAGTTTGGATTCTTTGTTGTGGGCTTTCCTTGCTTTAGGAATGTAACATCTTCTTTGTGGTTTGTCTTCCCCTTAAATAAAAATCTTATTGTTTGACCAAAAAATTTTAATAAAAAATTCAATAATTCGTCTAGACCGATTTTTAGAACACTAATAATAATATAACATATCTCCTTTCCTCACCCATGCAATACGAGATTATAACACTAGGTCGTCTGACAACCTCTGAGTCCGCCCACACAAGATAGTATGCCAATCGTAGAGCCTACCATGCATAGCCTTCAAACAAAACTTTAGACAGTACAAATGGAAACAACATGAAATTAAAGTCAAACTGGAAAATTGTTTCCAATTAAAATTTGATTGTCTCTCTAAAGTAAATATTAGGGGTGGGCACAGGGCGGGATGGACTCATCCCAATCCCATCCCATTGTTTTATCTTCGGGACGGGATAGACTTCATCCCGACCTCGTCCCACAGGACGGTATGAGCATGGTTGGATTTTTGTGCAATTACTAAGTTATTATGATGTGCATATTTAAACGTATGTTCTTATAATTACTATATTATCAACCTTCCATTAGGTCTACTTATTTGTTCCATAATATGCTAGGTCTTATTTTTGTAAGTTTATATTTATGTTCTTATTTACATCATCAATTCAAGAATATTATAGTATTTTCTATCATTATGCACATTAAGGAGTTATTTATGAAAGTGTTATTGTTTTAAACTATAATACAATTATTTGTAATATTAAGTTCACACAACTCTTCAAAACTTCATGTACCATACTTAATTTGACACACAAAATTTTGAGTTTATAAATATTAAAATCAATAATAATTAATATTAAATAGGTTTTGGACGGGACGGGATGGGGATTAAAAGTCTTCATCCGATCCCATCCCACTTTAGATTAGGGCAGGACGGGATCGGGATGGGTTGGATCAATCTCAAAAAGACCCAAAAAAATCGAGAGAGAATGGGACGAGATCAGAATCGTGGGATGGGATGCCCAACCCTAGTAAATAAGAGATGAAATAATCGTTAGGAAAAAAAAGTAACGATGTCTTCGCCTGAGTTTGAACCAGAAACCTTCAATGTGTTAGATTGACATGATAACCATCTACACCACAAAACCATTTCAAAAGTAAAAAAGGAAAAATTTCGTAATAGTGCTATCCTATTGAATCTTTGGCTTTTTCAACTATACGAACATATTTAAGCAATTGTCTTTCTCTCAGACCATAATGAAAACACAATTTTTGTTATCATCTAGATGATTATGATATTGAGATTTTTTCCCAGAACGCTATTGTTTCGAGAATCACTAGATATAAGACTTTTACTAGTAAGTCCCGGTAAAGCTCTTAGACAACGTATTTTTTTAAATAATGCCTCATGTTCAACAATAGCGAATACCCTCAAATCCAAAGCCGCTTGGCGTTCCAGCCCAATTCCAACAATGCACTTCTCGGAGCTTGACGTTGCATGTTGAAACTCATTAAAGCCCGATTCGCATCATGTATTCGATAAAAGGAATGAGAGGAGCCGGAAAAATAGCCTTCTAAAACATGCATTTTAACTAGTGCTTAACCAATTTCATTTTGATCTTAAAGTCTTCTAAATTTAAATCTTCTATTAGAAAACTTGAAATTTTCGAAAACGCAAATATGGACCATACTATTCATCAGTGTTCTAAAAATGGGTCTAGGCGGCCGCCTAGGCTGGGAGCTGTCTAGGCAACTTCCTTGGTGGGTTTTTGATTTTTTTTTTTATATTTCGAGTTCGAAAAAAAATTTAAGACTTTGTTTTCTTATATATTTATATATGTATTTTGACATTGAACTGGAAATAATTTATATGTTATTATGCTTAACTTTTGAAATTATAAATTATAATGAATAAATAAATAAATAACCACCTAGTCCTCTAGGCGCTAGTCCCCTACCTGCCGCCCGCCCACCACCTAGCGATTTTTAGAACATTGTTATTCATTTATTCAATCGCATCACATTCTATGCATAGGACATCAAGTCAAGTCAATAGTGTAGACATTGTTTGATAATCACATTTGGGTTTAAATATCGGAAAATGACTTTTAATGCCTACTTTTTCATAAAATAGTTTTAGATATCGTAGTTGATATAATGATTAATTTGTGTTTACTTTTATACTTTTATGAACAACAAAGATTATTTCATTAACACATACACTTATAGGACATATTTACCATTCTTAAACAAATAGAAAACCTAATTTTATATTTTTGTGACCAGCGAGGACTCTTTCATTAATGATTCTAATTTTTTTTGTTATTTTAGTTTTTTTAAACCCTTAACCCCTTGAACCTCATTAGTCATTATTGTTTTTTTTTAATTTTAATTTTAATTTTATGTTATCTTGTTCTTTAATTACAGTTTGAACAATTATTTTATGATTTGTTAACTACAAATGGCTACATTAATATTTTCATGTCAGCATTTTTTTTAATCTTGAATGTTTTGTCACTCTGAATGTGTTTGATTTGACTGATTGTGAAGGTATATTTAAGTTTGAAGAGCAAACTTTTTTTTCAATTAATGGTTGCTTCAATTCTCTGTCACTATTTAGTTTACATGAAATTGTCTTATTCAATATTGGTTCTCATTTTATCTCTAAGGCTATGATTATGCTCTGTAGTAGATAGTTTGTTACTAAATAACGATTAAAGAATAAAATATATTATATTACGAGTACCCATGCATTGACGAATAGGAAATCAAATTTTGATAGTGAGAAAATTGATTTTATTAACTACATTATAGAATAAGAAATAATGATAACTAAACCAAATTTCTAATCATCATTGAGAAAGGTAATGCACGAAACCTGTAAACTTTTCTAATCAAATTTATAACAAGTTACTCAAATTGATTTTGTTAAATAATTAAAACCAAATTTCTAATCATCATTAATTACATTATGAAAAGTTTACTAAACCTTAACATAATAATTTGATTAACTTGTTAATCAATGAAAACTTATAATTGGTGGCTCATAATTAGAGTTATTAATATCGATATCAACCAGCGACATGGGGTGGGAAGGGTTAAGGGTAAAAAAAAAAACAAATTGGAATTATTAATAAAAGTCACTGTTGATCATAAAAGTATAAAATTTGGTTTTCTATTTGTTTAGGAAGGGTAAAAATATCCTATAATTTTATGAGTTAATCTGGGTTAATAAAAGAGTCATTGTTGGTCATAAAAGTATAAAAGTAGGCACAAATTAGCCATTACATCAACTACGATATCTAAATGGTCTAATTTGTGAAAAATAGGCCTTAAAAGTCATTTTCCGTTTAAATATTATCAATGTACTAGTAGATTATTCAAATAAGCTAAATATTATTACAATTATGTTCTAATACAATGTTGAATTAAATCCATTTCCAAACAAGCAATTCTTCCAAAATTTTCGAGTAAACTAAAATTCTATTAAGAAACGTATGCTTAAGGGGAGATAAATATGGAGATCGTTCTAAATATGCACAAATCAAACATCGTTTATTATCAATATATACATATATATATATATATATATATATATATATATATATTATATATATATATATATTTTCATTCTTTTTTTTTTTCCAAAACCTTATGGTTCATAATGTAGTACACTAGTTAAAATATTCCGACGATGGAGGTGGTGGTGGTGGAATTATGGTCTTAGTACGAGGCCCACTTGGCAGAATTTCGGCACCTTTTAGTAACTTTGGAGCGACCATGGCGTCTCAGATGGTGGTTGTCGTGGTGGTGGTGATAAATGTCGCGATGGTCCTACATACAATATATGCGAAGAACTTCCCAAACTAAAGAAGAACACAAATACTAAAATTAGCACAAAACTAAACCCTTTGATCTCCATTTTTTGTTGTGGAATTTCTTTTCCACACAAGAAGGTTTTATATGGAGTTATTGAGTGACTGTTGCCTAACCTTTCCTTGTTAATCTGTTTATCAAAATTTTAAAATTGGAATCCAAATCCTTCATTTTGACATTTTGCTTAATCCTACAAAACAAATTTGGTTATTGGAATTCATTTTTGGAAAACGTTTCCTATATTCTAAGAATTTCTAAATTATAATATTTCATTTTTGTAATATGATTGAAATTGCCTAGAAAACAAAGATTTCAATTGAAGATTCACTAATAACATAACAAATTTGTCCAATATGAAATCCCCACAAAATCAATCCAGAAATATGTATCCCATATCAGTGGATTTCTAAGGCTGGTTTCAATATGTAATCAATCATTTACTTCTCAAATTTTTAGCTTATCATGGGAGATTTTCAACACCTTTCAATCTAAGGGTCTGATTGATTGCACGGAAAATAGATATGGAAATTGAAACTATTTTCCTGAATTCAATTCCGATACCGCCCCCTCAAATTTGGATTTTTCATGAGTAGTGGAAAACAATCTTATGAATAATCGATTTCTTATCAGTAAATAGATAAATCAAATAGCAAAAAGCTACATAACAAGGAAAATAGATTTCACTTTCGAAGGAAAATGGAAAATGACTAACCAAATAAACTAATAATGACTACATGTACCATAAACTAATGATTGAGGCGTTTTGGGCCCATATGTCACTCAAAAATCCCTACAAATCACTTTGTTTATGAGGAGATCTTCATCTTCTTCTCCATCGAGACGTGTAAATTTACTCCACCGTGTTCACTTTGTATCATTGCATTAGGTAACTTTAAGAGTATCATTTATTTAATTTCTTTCAAGTATTGAAAACGATTGCGTGGTGGTGAAGAAAATTCTAAATCAAAATTTTCCAAATTTCAATAAGGACAAAAATGAAATTATAAAAAGTTCGCATATCTTCCTAAGTTTTTCAATATTATTGGGTGTCCATCTTAAGGAGATAACTTTTGTTCCTTGAGTTTACAAATATAACTGCTCAAAACATGAACCAAACAATGATAATAATAATATAATAATAATAATAATAATAATAATAATAATAATAATAATAATAATAATAATAATAATAATAATAATAATAATAATATAATAATAATAATAATAATAATAATAATTATAATAAAAATAATAACAACAAATTGGCCAAACACGATGATTTTTATTGAAACTATGATAACAAAAATGTTTATTTCATATCTTTACGAATGCTAGATGTCATACATAAATAAAAATAATATCTCGAATGAATTTTCATTCATAGTAGTTGCTTCGATGGGTTGTGATTGATCCTTGGAGACGGCGCACTTGATCCAACAGGGGTGGTTTTGGGTAGCTTGTGAAATACCAAGCCTGGAGGTGATGATCTTGGTGGGTTATTGATAATTGGAGATGGTGAGCTTGGCGGAACATGGCCTTTTGGCAGCTTGTGAATCGTAATGGGGTGTTCGTAGACTCGGAAGACAACCCTAGCTTTCTTGCTGAAGAACTTTCCAGTCTCAATAAGAAAAAGAACACCAACATGAACACAAGCTTAGACATCTTGATCTCCATAGTTAAATTGTTTGTATTTTTTTTTCACATAACTTTTTGATCTTAAATAGAGTTTCAACAATTCTAGACGGCCAGGTTTGGTAGTCACTTTTTTGTTAAGTTTTGGCTTTTTTACACTTCTACCCTTCTATAGATGGTGTTTGTGGTTGTGTTTTAAAGAAAATGGGTAAAAAGTGTAAAAAAAAAAAAAATCAAGACATGACAAAAAAATAGCTACCAAACCTGGCTAGCTAGACTTTCGCGATTTTTTAGAGACAAAAATCGAAAACTAATAATACCTTTCATCAGCATATAATTTTTCTTTAGCACTTTCGCGATTTTTTTCCTTTTTTGGTTCTCAAAATCTAAAACTTTATTTACCAATCTTTCTTCCAATATCATCTCTTAATACAATATATTTTAAAATCTCTTAAATATTATTCTAAAATTGTTTGGCCTTTTGAGCTTGTTTTCCCTTTTATGGGTAGAACAGAAAATTAGCCAAAATATGATTCAATTAATTCTAAAAAAGTAAGGGAAAGTGAAATATTGTTATATCATAGACTAATAATTTCCTACATAAAAACAATCATATAATTATTAATTTCTATTCTTTGCAACAAAAAATTAAGAAAATACTTTTTCTAGGTTATTTGCATATAAAGGCTGAGGAAAATCCTTAAGCCCAACTTAAATCGTAATCATATTACGAGGAAAAATGTTTGGTCTATCTCCTCCCTCCTTCACTAAAGTGGGTACCTTTTGGGGTCCAAACTCAAGTCCAAACGTTATCTTATTAACTCATTCAAAGAGAGTTACATAGAGAAATATGATACTAAACAATATAGAGAGATTTGAAAGTTAAAAAACCATTTACCTTTGTTTTTAAAATTCAAACCAAGATTTCAACAGCTTCTCTATGTAAATTTTCAAAAGTACACACTAGAGTTGAAGGGATTTTAATTTAAAAATCAGAGACCTTATTTACTTGCACAAAAATCATCCTTTGTAAGCCTACCTGGTTGCATACGTAAGATCTTGCTTCGAACATCAAAAGCTATAGATGGAACACAATTAAACCAGTTAGACTCTACAAATTTGCTTTTGTTTTCTAGACCTCTAGTTATTATGAATTCATCAATATTCGTTCATTGTTAGTTTAAATTTGTTGATAGTGTTTTAATTAGACTTCACGGTTTGTTGCAATAGTCGAATGTGGCATTTCTACATGAGCCGTATTCTCCTATATTTATCATCTCATATTTACTTTACAATGGCAATAAAATCTTAACAGGAAGCATTTTTCCGGCTTGACTTTAATTTCATGTTGTTTCCATTTGTGTTGTCTATAGTTTTGTTTGAAGGCTAATACAATGAGATCAATCTAGTAATTCAAGAGTGTGAGATGAGCTTTTAAACCATACAATATTATGTTTAACACTCAGTGTGGCGGGTTCTGTGGCTGGCAGACTATCTTATGTGAGCGAATTCAGAGGTTGTCAAGCTACCTAGTATTATAGTCTCGTATTGCCTAGATGAGGGAAGGAGATATGCTATATTATTATTAGTGTTCTACAATTGGTCTAGGCGACCTCCTAGGTGGATTATTGATTTTTTTAAATTTTCAATTAAAAAAATAAGATTTTTTTAAAAATACATTTTACATAATATATGTATCTTGGCATTGAATTGGAAATAATTTATTTACCATTATGCTTAATTTTATAAATTATAAATTATAAATTATAATAAATAAATATAACCTGCCTAAGCCCTCGCCGCCCGCCTATCGTTTAACATTTTTTAGAACACTGGCTATATATGTTGAGGTTGGATCCCTTGGAATAATGCGTTTTAAAGTTGTGCAACACATAGATCCCAATTCGGATAATATTGTACCATGAGCAGTACCGTTGTGCCATTCTGATACAACGAAATTGTGAGGGTAGGGAGGGAAAGGCCTCAGAGAGGTGGAGCCCACAATAAGCTTGTGGATCCCAAAGTGGACAGTATTGTACCATAAGCAATGACGTTGTGTCGCATTGATACATCGTGTAAAAGCCGTGCTGGCCTTGTGCCCAAAGCGGACATTCTAGTTTTTCTATACATACTTTTTAGCATGAAGAAAGTTTCTGTAGGTGAAACTACACACACAAATCCATATACTATAGATGCGTTTTAATAGGTTTGATAGCTTCAAGCATGGTCGGACCTACTAAGGGCGAGGGGGCTGCCCCTCCAACTTTTAAACTATTTTTAATATATATACTTTAGTCTTAAAAAAATTGCTTATATAAATCTTTGTACATGTCTTTGTTAGTGTAGTGGTTTGAGGTTTATCAATTTTACTAAAAGACTCAAGTTCGATACTCTTCGAGTGCATTTTTATTTTGTTTTCAATGCAATTTTTTTAGTAATTGCAAACATTAAAAAATATTTAGTTTAATAAAAATTTATTAACATTAAAGCAATGAATTTTTTTTCACAACTGGTATAAAACCTCTAACAAAAAAATATTTAAAATTAATAACTAAAATAATAACTATAGAATTCAATGAAAATATATACCATTAGCCAACTCGTACAAAATTTGAGCCTCATATAAACTATTTTTCTATGAAATTGTATCATGATCATATTAGGTTTGCAAATTTCAAAAAAAAATTAGCTACACCTAGATACTTATCCTAATTATTTTGTGATATTAGTTATATATTCTAATTATTATGCTCATTTACTCCTTGATAAGGTTATCGATAGTGACTTTATTTGGCTAAAAATTGGATTACACTAAATTCAATTTTGTATATACAATGTATTTTTAAGTCTGAAAGTTAGGGTAGGGCATCCCATCCCATCCCAGTTTGGTCCCGTCTCGAGTTTTTTGGGTTCTTTTGGAATTAATCAAACCCATCCCGATCCTGTTCCATTTCGATCTAGAGTGGGATGAAATCGAAATGGAGATTTTCAATTCCGTCGATCTCATCCCTTCCTGAACTTAGGTTAGAAGTTAGAACTTATATTATTCTGACCTTTGCACATCATCTGCACAATACAATATATTAGGAATGAGAACATTAATATTAGAAATGAAAACATTAATATTTAAGTCTGAAAGTCTAGAATAGTTTACATCTGTATGATATTAGGTATTGAGCATAAAAGGCTATTTAACTGCATTTGTCTATATCTTCTCATTTGTTTTTGTGGTTTTACTGTGTTTAAGTATCGTTGCAATGAACTAAGTCTTTATAACCCTAAAGAGGTGAAGATAGACATGTGTGTGACTGTCACATTATTACAAACATGGTTGTGGATCTCATTGTCACATTGCTTTGGAAAGGATCATGGCACCACCCAAAGGTCATTCATTCATTGTGGGGATCCCGTGCCATAATTATTTACATAGAAATGGCCTTGATAGACTTCAATTGGTCAAACGGCTTATAATGAGGTCGATCCACTTGAAGAAGATAGTCAAAATCTAGCCAAAGGACCTAACCAGGGATCTTTTAAGTGGTGAACCAAAAGAGCACTTGAGACCACATTCAATAACTATTGGTACAACATACTCTCCTTTTTATTATCTCTTTTACTTGGCAAAGGTATCTTGGTTAAGATGGCTAAGGTTGGTTCAATATACCCATCAACAACAAGCTTTCCTTAAAAAAAATCCCTTTTCAATTATTCACTATGCCTCCAATCTCGGATAAAACAATTACTATAGCTATATTTCAACTGAAAATCATACTCTAGAGCATCAAAAATTGAAAGCACCTGGTTTCATTGTTGGAATGATGTTAAAGTACTACTGATTTTGGTTTCCAGTATATATTTACACTTTTTTTTTTTTATTGTTGATATGGATTTTCTGAAAACTTTCTTAGATTTTCCAAACTTCAAAATGATGAAGACTATATGAGTAGTCCTTTACTTCTTTTTTTTGTGCGAATAATTTTTTTTATTTTTTCTTGTGCCTGTTAGGGAAGGCATCCCATCCCCTCTCGGTTTGGTCCCGTCTCAAGTTTTTGGGTCCTTTTAGAATTAATAAAACCCATCCCGATCATGTCCCATTTCGATCTAGAGTGGGATGGGATCGAAATGGAGAGTTTCAATTCCATCGATCTTATTCTTTCCTGAACTTAGGTTAGAAGTTAGAACTTATATTATCCTAATTTTAGATCCTTTGCAAATCATCTGCATGATACAATATATTAGATATGAGAACATTAATATTTAAGCTTGAAAGTCTAAAATAGTTTACATCTGTAGATATTAGGTATTGAGCATAAAAGGCTATTTGACTGCATTTGTCTACATCTTCTCATTTTTTGTGTGTGTGGTTTTACTGTGTTTAGGTATCGTTGCAATGAATTAAATCTTTGTAACCCTAAAGAGGTAAAGATAGGACATGTGTGACTCTCACATATTAAAACATGTTGGATCTCATTGTCACATTGCTTTGGTAATGATCATGGCACCACCCAAAGGTCATTCATTCATTGTGGGGATCCCATGCCATAATTATTTACATAGAAATGGCCTTGATAGACTTCAATTGGTCAAAGGGGTTATAATGTGGTCCACTTGAAGAAGATAGTTCTTTTTTTTTTTTTTTTTTTTTTCAAACACGAAGATGTTTATTAAGGAAAGAAAATACAAAGATAAACATTCATGTATCAAGGAATGCCAAGATACCATGAAAGGACCTAACCAAGAATCTTTTAAGTGGGGAACCAAAAGGGCACTTGAGACCGCGTTCAATAACTAGAGGTACAACTTACTCTCCTTTTCATTATCTCTTTTACTTGACAAAGGTATCTTGGTTAGGATGGTTAAGGCAATGGTGATTTAACCCCCACGTTTTGGGTTCAATATACCCATCAACAACATTTTCCGTAATTTTTTTTTTTTTCCTTTTCAGTTATT
Organism: Berberis thunbergii; assembly: GCA_003290165.1. Lineage (NCBI taxonomy): Eukaryota > Viridiplantae > Streptophyta > Magnoliopsida > Ranunculales > Berberidaceae > Berberis > Berberis thunbergii. The sequence continues at coordinate 59,037 of QNQO01003204.1, read as the reverse complement.
CACTATGCCTCCAATCTCTGATAAAACAATTACTATAGCTATATTTCAACTGAAAATCATACTCCAGAGCATTAAAAATTGAAAGCACCTGGTTTCGATGTTGGAATGATGTTAAAATACTACTGATTTTTGTTTCCAGTATATATTTACACTTTTTATTGTTGATTTTGTCAGCTATATAAACCGTCACCTAATAAAACCTAATGACATTTTAGTAATAAACTTCAAATAAAGTAGGTGAGCAATATAAAACTCCCACAAAATCATTCATCAAAATGTGAAACATGAACTTGGACACAAATATTTCTTTATGATTGTTGATATTGATTTTCCGAAATTTTTCTTAGAATTTCCAAACTTCAAAATGATGAGGACTATATGAGTAGTCCTTTACTTCTTCTTTTTGTGCGAATAATTTTTTATTATTATTATTTTTTGGGTGCCTATTAGGGAAAGACATCACATCCTCGAGTTTTTTGGGTCCTTTTAGAATTAATCAAACCTATCACGATCCTGTCCCATTTCGATCTAGAGTGAGATGAGATCTAAATGGAGATTTTCAATTCCGTCGATCTCATCCTTTCCCGAACTTAGGTTAGTAGTTAGAACTTATATTATCCTGATTCTAGATCCTTTGCAAATCATCTGCACGATACAATATATTAGATATGAGAACATTAATATTTAAGCCTGAAGTCTAAAATAGTTTACATTTATATGATATTTAGGTATTGAGCATAAAAGACTACTTGACTGCATTTGTCTATATCTTCTCATTTGTTTTACTGTGTTTGGGGTCATATGCGTGATTCTGATAACCGTAGCCAAAGTTATGGCCAAAATACCGAAACGCACCCAAAACTGTCCCAATTAAAAAAATATTACAATTTTCTGCCATCTTTGCGCTGATCTGCCAAATCAAGGTATCTCAGTTCCAACACCATGCTATCTAACAACTCAGCATCATCTGACTCGGATCCTGCATCAGATTGGAAACCATTCAAATGATCTTGAAGGGTCTATGATTTTTCCTCCCTTAATAAACAGATCAAATTTGCAATATATCGTCAATTATCAAGGAGTAAGTCTACACAGCGAGGAAACGGGCGAGGAAACGCGCGAGGGGAGTAAGGTGGCGAGGTAGAAGCCGTCATTTTGCTCGAGATGCGCGTGCAAAAAGTCAACGCACGCATCCCAAGTGAAAAGAACAGCTTTCACCCTCGCCACCTCATTTCCCTCGCGCGTTTCCTCGCTCATTTCCTCGACATTTAGAATTTCTGATTATCAATATGTATTCAGGATTGTAGATATGAAGATTGAAAATCTAATCTAAGCACGTGAATGTTCAGTGTTTACGCAAGCAGTTAATGTAAATGATTCAAACAAGAACCAACTTAAGTTTTAGTGAGAGAACAAACTTATTTCTGAGTTGTAGCCGAAGCTCGACCCAAATCTAATTCTTTCTAAGCTCGTTGAAAGCTTGAACTTGGCACGAAGATGGTGCATTGTTCATCTGTATCATATGAACATGCTCCACTTGCAGTCCTATATGGAGAAGCTCAATAAGCCATGTATTTGTTTTGTCAAACTTACTTGAGAAAGCTTTGAATGTCTATGTGTTTTTTTCTTTTTTTGGAAAGGCTGAGTAGGGCTTTAATTGGATTTCAAAACCATTAACGCCTCTTATAGGGTTAAAACGCTGAACTTGTAATATCATCCGCCACAAGTAGTTAGTACCCCGTTGACGAATGTCAATATTTTTCCTATTTTACTTCCACTTTTTTTTAATAAACATCACCTACATCTTCTATTTCCTTTCCAAACAGTAACTCTTTTTGGAGTATGGCACCCGTCCTTTGCATCAAAAGTGATAAGAAGGAATCGAAAACCACCCCATTTGTTTTCAAATGCATTCAACAAATTTAGTTTCTTGGAATTTTTCACTGACAATGGCCATCTGAGAATCTACCATGGATACTTCACTGCCAAATGTAAAGAAAAATTTACATCCTTGGAACCATTTCTTGCACTTTTGTGCAACACCTGCTTATATATAACATTGTGATTCCTTGATTACTATCAGCAAGTTAAGTTAGCAGCCATGGTTAAATATATTGACTAATTAAATATATACAGTAGAAGGACTCTTTTAATTTCCTATTTAAAATGATACAAACAAAATTGAGCACTAACTTCATTTGAAATTAGTATTAGCTAGTGTATGGAACTATATAAAATTTAGTATTATATAAAATTAGTCTTGTAAATCAAGCTTTGATGACAAATGGATCAAAACGGGAAACTGGAACAAGAACCAATGGTTTGGCCTTGGGAACAGTCAACCCAGACTTCTCAGTCATGTCGACGGTGGTAGGTGTGATTCCATTACCGTCGCCGGCAATCTTCCAATCAAAACACTGGATCATAGCACCCAACACCAATGGTATCTCTTGTAGAGCCAATGACATACCAGGACATGCTCTTCTTCCAGTCCCAAATGGTGGAAAATGAAAGTTTCTTCCATTTACATCAACTAGACTAGTTGGTGCATCAACCTTGCCAATGGGCATGAACCTCTCTGGCTCGAACTCCAATGGGTCTTTCCAGTTTTGGGTCTCTGTTGATGGACCAAATGTTAAAGAATAGTGTTGTTTTCGCAGGGATGTCATAGCCTTTGATCTTGCAATCCTGTGCGGCTTCTCTTAGGAACATTGGTGCCGGTGGGTGAACACGAAGTGTTTCTCTTACGATGCATTGGAGGTAAGTCAAGTGTGGGATATCAGACTCTTCAATCAACCTGTGTTTCCTACAACCCTGTTGATCTCTTCTTGTGCTGTCTTGAGCATGTTCGAGATGGTTGATCAGCTCTGCCATTGCCCATTCGATCGGAATTATTGCTGGAATCTGTTCCAGCAGATAAAACATCCTATAGACAAAATGTAAATTATTAGATACTATTTGAAATGTAACAAACTAAACATTTACTGATGAACAATAACAACAACAGTAATAATGATAATTATAATGGACTTACCAACCGATAGCCTTGATGTTATCCTTGTTATTTTGACCTCGGCATTCTCATCTTCAGAGATATCAAGCAATGTATCAAGAAAATCCTTTTCTCGTTCAGCATCATCAATCTTGTTTTCCTTAGTTGCCTGTCTGAGTTGTTGACGTTTATCATAAATATTTTCAAGTAAAAAGTCATACCGTCGAAGAATGTCATCAGACCGCTTCTTTAGTCCTTGTAAATCAATGTTTTTAAGGAACCCAATATAATCAGAGACATTAAATTCCAAGAAAATCTCTGATATTTCGCGAATAAGAGTAAAAACCTCCATGAGTTGATCATCCTTCTCCGAGTACCTTAACCCCAACATCATTCGAGCAATTATGTTGTTTGACATTTTCATAAGCTCATCAGACATAATTAGAGATTCATTATCACTTGACTTTCTTGCTAACAAGCGAAGAAAGCGGTGTACTTCCTCACGTTAACGGACTCCGTTTGGGCTACAGGCCTATGGCCTAAAAGCTCAGACATGCATGTTTTCTTCATGAACCTCCAATAAGGACTATAGTCAGCAAATGCGAACCCGGAACAATTGTATGAGAGTTTCCTGATGACACTTGTATTAGGCCGAGAAGCGAAGTTTAGTTCATTGATATCAAACATTCTTTGGCAAGCTCGGCAGAGTTGACAATGACAATAGGGACGGAACAAACCGGAGGGAGATCATGGGCCCAAACTTAGCATGGAGGTTGTGGAAGCATTGGTGGACGATCGGGCCCATGAGGTGAAGGTGCCGATGAGTTGAAGGTGTATGGTAATCTAAGATTGACAATATAAGTTGTTTATTTGATGAATGTTTAAATGTATATACGTATTTGTTTAAGCTTATCTTATGTTGATTGAATCTTGCCTATGACTTTTCCAAGATGTGACTTTCCTGCACAGCTTCAAGGAACTTTTATTTCTTAGAATAATTATAATGTTTAGAAATACAACTCTCAAGATAGTAAAACCTTTTATTTCTTAGAGAGGTTTATCCTTTAATTTTGTACCTGTTAAATCTAACTGACCGCGAGATGTATATCATGATGCATGCAATAGAGTATATGTTTCTGAGACAGTATTTCTTATACTATGCTGCAGATGTTTCGAAAAAAAAATGTATATAACAGAGATATCTTTAAATGGCGAGGAAGTGTTTAGTAGATCTTTGAAGTACTGTATAAATAGCGCACGAGTGATTAGCTTAACTAGTAAGACTTGTGACCGGTGGTATGATAAATTAAGGATTAAAACTTGTCAAAGGCATTGAAGACACGAAAACTTACTTGCCTTTAATTGTAGGGTTGGGCTTGGAATAACAAACTAACCTTCATGAGATGAAGTTAAAGAATGTGATGGGATTTTGTGGAGAAGAAAATCTTTAATTAGATTGGAGTTTATTTAGCAATTGTTGTTTTATATTGTTATTTATGTATTGTTCAAATTAAAAAAATTAATTTTTATATATTATTCATCACTCCATCCTCCCTTCAACTAAAATCCTGGCTCCATCACTAATTGCACCGGAGGCGCCATTGCATAGTTATGGAGAGCTAGAAGCGCCAACTATACCATTTGGTCCTTGCTTGAGATAGGGTTGTTAATTGGATTACGACATCACTTCTGACTTTTTTTTTTCCTTCAAATATTTAGATTTTGGGTCTCATCATTTGTTTTAATCTAATATTTGATATTATTAGGTTAGTGTCTACTTGGTCATGAAATTGCAAGAAAATAAACGAGTAAAATATTGCAGAAAACTGACTTCAAAATTTGGTGACTTGACCCTATAAGATGTCAAAGACTGCTTACTTTCTCCTTCAGTGAAACCCTAAATTAATTAAATCACGTAGTTTGAGTTTGACATCTAAACTGTTCAAGAACTTCGGCTATCATTTGATTATCTTCCAAAATGTGTGTAAACCAATATTTATCCATTGGAGTCGGATTATATTTGATCTATATATCTTTATCTGATTCCGACGTTAATTATTTGATGGATTCTAGCTTCAAGTTTTGTTTGGGATTAATTGTGTCAATGTTGTGACTCACTTGTCGGAAGGTTTGCCCATGTTCTTATCCACTACCTATAGAAAACTTAAAATGAAATGTTCCAGTGTTTGCCAAATTCAATGAGAACTTCATCCTGGTTTTCTAAATGGCTAGTAACTGGTAGTTGACTTTCCTAGCACAAAAAGACTGGTTGCTGAGTTGGTCGTAAGGAATGATCTAATCAAACCTTCTTGAGAAATAAGCGATTTGGAAGATATTTCCTTAAAACCCGAACACCACCTAAATTGCTGCAAGTCTGATAGGTTTCGCGACTAGGTCGCTTTCTTTAAGACATTTCGCGGCTCTGCCCAAGATTGTTCTCTTTAAGACGTTTCACGGCTCTGCCCAAGATTGTGCAAGCAGTCCGATAAGTTTCATCTCAATCCGACCGACTCAGCCGGTGGTGGCGGCGTGCGCATGCGGAATGGACCAACATTGGTCTATCTCCTCCCTCCTTTACTAAAGTGGGTTCCTTTGGGGTCTAAACCTAAGTTTAAACACTATCCTTATTAACTCCTCCAAGTGAGTTAATATGAGACAAAACATTATAGAAAGAGATTTGAAAGTTAAGAAACCATTTCCCTTTGTTTTTAAAATTCAAACCAAAATTTCAATAATCCCCCACTTGAATTTTTAAAAAACATTTCTTCCATCGAGCAATCTAAAAAATATAAGATTGTGCATAAACAAAAGTGTCTTTCAACTTGAACTCTTTGCGTAGTGTTCATGATTTAGATTATACTAGAGTAACTCGTAGTTTTGAACTCTATCTCTAACAACATTACATGCACAACCTTACCAGGGTGAAGTCTAAAAAGCCTGTGCTTTAAGGCCATGCACGTATATCTCAGTATAGTGAGGCTCTAGGAAATTTGCTCACAAATTTCATAAGAAATTGCATTACTTCTACAATCACTTAGGTGAGTCTATTAAGAGTACTCCTGTAGCTAGGTACTCCACTCCACATAGAGTATAGATCTCATTAAGAGTTTTAACTCATCCTACCATCCAGGAACTCATGCTTCAATCTAGGAATGGAATTACTATAAAGTCGGCATGATTCACTTCATATCATTCACGACTTGTTATTACCCATTGAACCTATTCTTGGGATCTCCAGTCTATAGCTCGGGTTACCATCATGAATAACTCATCAATCTAAGGGCATAAGTCTCATTTCTTTCGAGGTTTTGATAACCTTCTCTCTAGCTAATCCTTTCGTCAAGGGATCAACCAAGTTCTCATCAGTTTGTACATGATCCACTCTAACAGCTCCAGTAGATAGAAATTCTCTAATCGTACTGTGCTTATGACGTATTTGTCGTCTCTTGCCGTTATAATAATGGTCATGTATCTTTGCAATAGCCGCGATACTATCGTAATGGATCAAGACTGCTGGTATCGGTCTTTCCCATAGAGGGATCTCTGCTAGTAGGTTTCTTAACCAACCTGCTTCCTCACTAGCCGTGGCTAGCGCTAGTAGGGCTGGGAAGGCCCAAGTAACCGGCCCGAAAAGCCAAAACTGAAGACCAGACCGATCCTTCAAAAGTTGAAATTTTTGGCCCGAGCTCGAACCTAATGAGGCTGGTTTACTGGACCCCGATTAACTGAATGCTCGGGCGGGCCGGGTCGGTCTTGGTCATTTTACATCCTAGTTTTCAGCCCAGGCCCATTTGTTCATCCCATTTTCTAGCCCTAGTAATTATAAGTCCATAGTTTCCATCTTCTTCTCAACTCTTTTGAGCCTCTCCAACGTTGTCTCTGCCTCATCTCATTCATGTAAACCACTTCTAAAACCAAACCCCTCTTGTTTTCTAAATGTTCACAATGGCTCCCCGCTTTCCCTTTTGCAAAGCCCCAACAACGAGCTCCTTGAAGAGAACTAACCGATTGGACTGAAATCAGCTAGCTTTATCTTGATCCCACCTCTCTTTCTTCGACTTTGAAGTTTTGGGGGTTGTAAAAGGTGAGAAAAAAGAGAGCAAGACGTCAACGATGAAGCTTCAGATCATATGATAGAGAAAAACAAGGTGATTTGCAAGCTCTGCTTTGTGGTGGATCTGGAAGCGGAGGTGGAGAAGGTGGGGGCGTTGGCGGAGGAGGAGATGAAGGAGTGGAGAGGCCACACTTAGATCTCGGTGGCATCATGTTTTGATCAGCGGGTGGTGGTGATGAATCGGTCTGGAGCGAAGATGAGTGACTCGGAATCGGTGGAGGGAAGGTGAGAATGAAAAGGGAGACGACGCCTTTGTGATGGCAAGGTATTGGGAAGGTTTCAAGGATGGATAGAAATTGAAGTGTTTGAAAAAGATGAAGTCGCCAGATGCTAGCCTTCAAGATCCCAGGCGATAGAGCAGAACGATCCCACATCCAACCTTATTACAACATACCTTCTTGCAACAGACTTGAAAGCGTTGATTCAAAGAAAACATCGGGTATTATCAGCAATATTGTGAAGCCAAAATCCAGGGCTGCCCATGATGATGTTTTCATGGTTTTCTCCCCAACTTGGTTCAGTGCCTTGGAGCATTCATTCCTCTGGATTGCAGGGTTCAAACCCGCACTCGCCTTTCGAATTTTGGCTAGTGAGGTGTAGGATTTTAGCCAGGAGCATTTGGAGTTGATTGAGAGGTTGAAAGTGGAGACAAAGACTGAGGAAAGGCAGTTGGAGGGTGAGACGGCTACGGTGCAGGAGAGTGTGGCAGCTCCACCATTGCTGGAGATGGCTAGGAGGATGGAAAGGTTGGTGGATGCGGTGATTGGGTCATTGAGGCCATCAGTTGGGCCGGTTAACCGGTGAGTTCTGGGATCTGAAATCGAGGCCTGAACCAAAAATTTGGTATGGTTCGGGTTTTGGGACCGACAATTAAATTAATATTTAAGAAACTGGACCGAACAAGCCCGATCGGTTCGATTTTTCGATCTAAATTGCCAAGCCCTAGGTGTTATCATCTCTGACTCCATCGTGGACTATGCCAGAATAGTCAATTTCTTTGATTTCCAAGAAACAACTCCACCAGCTATACTAAAAATATAGCCACTTGTGGCTTTGGAGTCATCTGAGAGGGTGTTCCAATCAGCATCGCTATATCCTTTAAGGACAACGTGAAACTTCTGATATTATAGTAGTGTGTGGGACAATTTCTTTGCATACGCCAAAAACTACAAAAAAAAACCCTTGGAGTTGCCATATGACCCAAAGTAATGTATGAGATGACCCATTGTAGGAGTGGATATTATAGTAGTGTGTGGCTCTACCAATAAGGCATGAGAGAATAAAATACACACTTGTTCATTTTTGCCATCTAAAATCTCTCATTTTTACTACTTTAACCAACTCATTGTGATTGTAAATAGGATGAATGTTTTAGGGAAATATTAGGAATCTAAGAATCAGGTTGAAGACAACTTTTACTATTCATTTGGGAGAACGATCGTTATATATAATTCATATAAGGCACTGATGAAGCTATCAAACCTATTAAAACCAGTTATAGTTTATGGATTTGTGTGTGCAGTTTCACCTACAAAAACTTTCTTCTCCCTGAAAAGTATGTATGGAAAACTAGAATGTCCGCTTTGGGCCTAAGGCCAACACGACTTTTACGCGTTGTATCAATGTGGCACAACGACACTGCTCATGGTACAAAACTGTCCACTTTGGGATCCAGATGCCTATTGTGGGTTCCGTTTCTCTTGGGCCTTTCCCTCCTCCTCCCTCTCACGGTTCTGTTGTATCATATTTTGTTGTCTCAGAGTGGCACAACGGTACTACTCATAGTACAATATTGTCTGAATTGAGATTTATGTGTTGCACGACTTTAAAACGCATTATTCCAAAGGGATCCAACCTTGCACATATATAGTCGGTGTTCTAAAAAATGTTATGCGATAGGCTGGCGGCGAGCAGGGGGCTAACGCCCAGAGGACTCGACGGGGGCCTAAGCTGGTTTTTATTTATTTATTATAATTTATAAGAATTAAGCATAACAACATATAAATTACTTCCAATTTAATAGCAAGATACATATGCAAAATGTATTTAAAAAAAGTATTAATTTTTTTATTTTTTCAGGGCAAGAGGGATTCAAAGGGTGAGAGGGTTTTCTAATCAGATCTGAACGGTGAACGGGAAGGGTTTCTCAGATCTGATGCGGTGAGTGAGAGGGTTTCATAATTGGGTTTGAAGGGTTTCTTAAGGTTGGGAGGGTTTCGAAGGGTGGGAGGGCTTCGAAGGGTGAGAGGGTTTTCTAATCAGATCTGAAGGTCTTGAAGTGTGAGCGAGAAGGTTTTCTCATATTTAAGGTGGTGAGTGAGAGGTTTTCCAATTTCTAATCAGATCTGAAGGATTCAAAGGATGAGCGAGAGGTTTTCCAAGGGTGAGCGAGAGGGTTTTCTCAGTCGGTGGTGAAGGGTTTTCTCAGTGGTGAGTGAGAGGGTTTTCTCAGTCAGTGGTGAGGGCTGAGCTATGACTAAGGGTTGCGCGGGGCTGAATCATGAGTATTCTTTTCAAACTCTTTAATGCAATTTTTGTCCTTGCTTGACAGTAGAGTGATTGATGATGGTAGTTCGGAGTAAATCAGTGGTTAAAATCGAAGGGTCGAAGTTTGGTCTACAAAGACCATAGGCGGTTTCTTCCTGTTTGAATCAAGTGCAAAGTTTTGGGCAAAGGTTTTTTTTGGAATCTAATATGGGAATTTGGTTAGGCTTACAAGTCAAAAAAGTTGCGAGAGTAGCCAAACATAACTTCACTGCCGATTGGAAAGAAAGGAATCGTGGATGATGGTGGTGAATGAGTCAAATAGAGGTGGTGTTTTCCTCTCAATCATGATTGGCTGGCGCTATGGAACCAAGACTTTGAAAATTCCATCCGATCTTGATTACAACGGCTAGTTAACTCTGGCTAAACTGGTGAATGATGCAACTATCAAGCATTAGAAGCAGTTGATACCTAGTCTTCAAACATCCAAAACCAAGATTTTTCTCACTCAACTGCCCAAAGTGAATCCCCTTCCCTGTCCAAGGTCTTATGCTGAAGTGGTTTCAAACAACACTTTCTGTTATCCCAATTCCTCAGCTGTCAGGTAGGAGACGGAGAAATTGGCAAATATTAGGCACGATTCTCCGCTTGATTTCCTCTCCAAAGTTCTCGGGGAACATTTTCCTCAGGTGGAGCATCTTGTTGGAGTAAATGGGGTCAATTTGGCGAAGACGACAATTGACTCCAAGATCTGTTGGTCATCGATGGCAATGTCGGGTGGGCAATTCCTCTAACTGGTGTTTGTTAATACCAAACAGTGGGTTGGCAATCAGCAGCAGCAGGTTTGGAAACCTATAGCTCAGGTCTTTCCCAAAACATCTCTCAAACAGGCCGTACAATCAAAACAACCCCATGGGTGCAACCGAGTCTTGTTCGGAGTGGTGAAAACTCAAAATCCATGGCTTCTCGACTGAGTTCATTACACAAGGGGAAAGCCTTATGGTAAAATCTCCGACACAGGTATCTAAGTCGGAACAATGTGTTGACTCACTGGAAGTCGTATCAGAGTAGAGGCTTTGATTGGGCGGGGAACAAATTAGAGTTGAGGACAGAGTCTAGGAATAGAGAGCTACTACTCATTAGATCTCCTATCTCGAGGCAGTGGAGAATGACCTTTTCAATTTGGACGCTCTCCTGAACAAGTTTGCAAAATAATAAAATAGAGCTCGTAAACAAGCCAAAAAGGTGCAAAGAGATCAATATCTCATTTGGGCCAATTTCTCAGTCTTCTCTACTAGGTCCTCTCTCAGGTTAAAACAAAGGCAAGTGAAATCGAGCATTGCTAAAAAATCAGTGCAGGTGAAACAATTGGATGCAAATGTTGATTGGACGGAGCTTAACTTCTTACCCGATCCAGGAAAACAATCTTCATTTCCAGCCAGGTTTTAAACCTTGCGCTGAGCATCTTGAGGAAGCTCTTCCGCGCCTGTTCATTTGGGAGCTCCGCTAGGTTTTGAAGCTCCTTTAACCGATCAACATTCTACTGAAGCGGCCTCAAGCCAGCCCATCGGGATTACTTCAGACCAGTGTTCAAGGGCCAATCTTGGCAGTGATCTCAGTGGTTTAGGGCATTGTCTTGTTGAATCAAAGTTTAGCAGAGATGAGGACGGAGTTCGTTCATCTTTTAGAAATACGGGTAATATGATAGGGGTTGATCTCAATCTAGATGCAGACAGGGCATTGGATATGGTGTAAGCTTTGTATTCAGGTTGAGGTTTTTTGTCGATTTTGTGGGGAGTTTTTGGTTCTCGTTTCTTTCTGGTCTGGTTTTTGTGGAGATTTTGTGCCAATCTTCGTTTTGTGGTTCGATCGTGGCTTTTGTTTAGAGTTTGTTTGGCTCTTAGTTTTTTTTATTAGTTCTTTGCAGGGGCTTTATTGTTTAGAGCTCTTTTGTCAGGGATTTTTGGGAGAGTTTGCTCAGTTCTGTTTTGGTTGTTTTTTTTCTTTTGGAGAGTTGGTAGTTTGGATTCTTTGTTGTGGGCTTTCCTTGCTTTAGGAATGTACCATCTTCTTTGTGGTTTGTCTTCCCCTTAAATAAAAATCTTATTGTTTGACCAAAATTTTTTTTAATAAAAAATTCAATAATTCGTCCAGACCGATTTTTAGAACACTAATAATAATATAGCATATCTCCTTTCCTCACCCATGCAATACGAGATTATAACACTAGGTCGTCTGACAACCTCTGAGTCCGCCCACACAAGATAGCATGCCAATCATAGAGCCTACCATGCATAGCCTTCAAACAAAACTTTAGACAGTACAAATGGAAACAACATGAAATTAAAGTCAAACTGGAAAATTGTTTCCAATTAAAATTTGATTGCCTCTCTAAAGTAAATATTAGGGGTGGGCACAGGGCGGGATGGACTCATCCCAATCCCATCACATTGTTTTATTTTCAGGACGGGATAGACTTCATCCCGACCTCGTCCCACTGGACGGTATGAGCATGGTTGAATTTTTGTGCAATTACTAAATTATTATGATGTGCATATTTAAACGTATGTTCTTATAATTACTATATTATCAACCTTCTCATTAGGTCTACTTATTTGTTCCACAATATGCTAGGTCTTATTTTTGTAAGTTTATATTTATGTTCTTATTTACATCATCAATTCAAGAATATTATAGTATTTTCTATCATTATGCATATTAAGGAGTTATCTATGAAAGTGTTATTGTTTTAAACTATAATACAATTATTTATGATATTAAGTTCACACAACTCTTCAAAACTTCATGTACCATACTTAATTTGACACACAAAATTTTGAGTTTATAAATATTAAAATCAATAATAATTAATATTAAATAGGTTTGGGACGGGACGGGCGGGATTAAAAATCTTCATCCCGATCCCATCCCACTCTAGATCAGGGCAGGACGGGATCGAGATGGGTTGGATCAATCTCAAAAAGACCAACAAAAAATCAAGAGAGGATGGGACGAGATCGGAATCGTGGGATGGGATGCCCACCCCTAGTAAATATGAGATGATAAATAATCGTTAGGAAAAAAAAAGTAACGATGTCTTCTCCCGAGTTTGAACCAAAAACTTCCAATGTGTTAGATTGACGTGATAACCATCTACACCACAAAACCATTTCATGAGTAAAAGAGGGAAAATTTTGTAATAGTGCTATCCTATTGAATCTTTGGCTTTTTCAACTATACGAACATATTTAAGCAATTGTCCTTCTCTCAGACCATAATGAAAACACAATTTTTGTTATCATCTAGATGAATATGATATTGAGATCTTTTCCCAGAACGCTATTGGTTTCGAGGATCACTTCCAGATATAAGACTTTTACTAGTAAGTCCCGGTAAAGCTGTTAGACAACGTATTTTTTTAAACAATGCCTCATGTTCAACAATAGCGAAAACCCTCAAATCCAAAGCCGCTTGGCGTTCCAGCCCAATTCCAACAATGCACTTCTCGGAGCTTGACGTTGCATGTTGGAACTCATTAAAGCCCGATTCGCATCATGTATTCGATAAAAGGAATGAGAGGAGCCGGAAAAAATAGCCTTCTAAAACATGCATTTTAACTAGTGCTTAACCAATTTCATTTTTATCTTAAAGTCTTCTAAATTTAAATCTTGTATTAGAAAACTTGAAATTTGTCGAAAACACAAATATGGACCATACTATTCATCAGTGTTCTAAAAATGGGTCTAGGCGGCCGCCTAGGTTGGGAGCTGTCTAGGCGGGCTAGGCGACTTCCTAGGCGGGTTTTTGATTTTTTTTTTATATATATTTCGAGTTCGAAAAAAATTTTAAGGCTTTGTTTTCTTTTACATTTTATATATGTATTTTGACATTGAACTGGAAATAATTTATATGTTATTATGCTTAACTTTTGAAATTATAAATTATAATGAATAAATAAATAAATAACCGCATAGGCTCCTGCCTTGTCCTCTAGGCGCTAGTCCCCTACCTGCCGCCCGCCCACCACCTAGCAATTTTTAGAACATTGCTATTCATTTATTCAATCGCATCACATTCTATGCATAGGACATCAAGTCAAGTCAATAGCTGTAGACATTGTTTGATAATCACATTTGGGTTTAAATATCGGAAAATGACTTTTAATGCCTACTTTTTATAAAATAGTTTTAGATATCGTAGTTGATATAATGATTAATTTGTGTTTACTTTTATACTTTTATGACCAACAAAGAGTATTTCATTATCTCATACACTTATAGGACATATTTACCATTCCTAAACAAATAGAAAACCTAATTTTATATTTTTGTGACCAGCGAAGACTCTTTCATTAATGATTCTAATTTTTTTTTGTTATTTTACTATTTTTTTAACCCTTAACCCCTTGAACCTCATTAGTCATTATTGTTTTTTTTGTTAATTTTTATTTTATGTTATCTTGTTTTTTAATTACAGTTTGAACAATTATTTTATGATTTGTTAGTTACAAATGGCTACATTAATATTTTCATGTCAGCATTTTTTTTAATCTTGAATGTTTTGTCACTCTGAATGTGTTTGATTTGACTGGTTGTGAATGTATATTTAAGTTTGAAGAGCAAACTTTTTTTTTTCAATTAATGGTTGCTTCAATTCTCTGTCACTATTTAGTTTACATGAAATTGTCTTATTCAATATTGGTTCTCATTTTATCTCTAAGGCTATGATCATGCTCTGTAGTAGATAGTTTGTGACTAAATAGCGATTAAAGAATAAAATATAGTATATTACGAGTACCCATGCATTGAAGATTAGGAAATCAAATTTCCATTGTGAGAAAATTGATTTTATTAACTACATTATAGAATAAGAAATAATGATAATTAAACCAGATTTCTAATCATCATTAAGAAAGGTAATGCACGGTACCTGTAAACTTTTCTAATCAAATTTATAACAAGTTACTCAAATTGATTTTGTTAAATAATTAAAACCAATTTTCTAATCATCATTAATTACATTATGAAAAGTTTACTAAACCTTAACATAATAATTTGATTAACTTGTCAATCAATGAAAACTTATAATTGGTGGCTCATAATTAGAGTTATTAATATCGATATCAACCAGCGACATGGGGTGGGAAGGGTTAAGGGTAAAAAAAAAAAATGGAATTATTAATAAAAGAGTCATTGTTGATCATAAAAGTATAAAATTTGATTTTCTATATGTTTAGGAAGGGTAAAAATATCCAAATTGAGTTAAGGGGTTAATAAAAGAGTCATTGTTGGTCATGAAAGTATAAAAGTAGGCACAAATTAGCCATTACATCAATTACGATATCTAAATGGTCTATTTTGTGAAAAAATAGGCCTTAAAAGTCATTTTCCGTTTAAATATTATCAATGTACTAGTAGATTATTCAAATAAGCTAAATATTATTACAATTATGTTCTAATACAATGTTGAATTAAATCCATTCCCAAACAAGCAATTCTTCCAAAATTTTCGAGTAAACTAAAATTCTATTAAGAAACATATGCTTAAGGGGAGATAAATATGGAGATCGTTCTAAATATGCGCAAATCAAACATCGTTTATTATCAATATATATATTTCAGTCTTTTTTTTTTTTTTTTTTTTACAAAACCTTATGGTTCATAATGTAGTACACTAATTAAAATATTCCGTCGATGGAGGTGGTGGTGGTGGAATACTGGTCTTAGTACTAGGTCCACTTGGTGGAATAGGAATGCCTTTGGGTAGCCTTTGATACCACCACGGCGGTGGCACTCTAGCCCAACTACTCGGCCCACTTGGCGGAATTTCGACACCTTTCGGTAACATTTGGAGCCACCATGGCATCTCAGATGGTAGTTGTCGTGGTGGTGGTGATAAATGTCGCGATGCTCCTGAATACAGTATGCGCGAAGAACTTCCCAAACCAAAGAAAAACACAAATACTAAAATTAGCACAAAACTAAACCCTTTGATCTCCATTTTTTTGTTGTGGAATTTCTTTTCCACACAAGAAGGTTTTTATATGGAGTTATTGATTGACTGTTGCCTAACCTTTCCTTGTTAATCTGTTTATCAAAATTTTAAAATTGGAATCCAAATCCTTCATTTTGACATTTTGCTTAATCCTACAAAACAAATTTGGTTATTGGAATTCATTTTTGGAAAACGTTTCCTATATTCTAAGAATTTCTAAATTCTAATATTTCATTTTTGTAATGTGATTGAAAGTTGCCTAGAAAACAAAGATTTCAATTGATTTAAATTGAAGGTTCACTAATAACATAACAAATTTGTCCAATATGAAATCCCCACAAAATCAATCCAGAAATATGTATCCCATATCAGTGGATTTCTATGGCTGAGTTCAATATGTAATCAATCATTTACTTCTCAAAATTTTAGCTTATCATGGGAGATTTTCAACACTTTTCAATCTAAGGGTTTGATTGATTGCACGGAAAATAGATATGGAAATTGAAATTATTTTCCTGAATTCAATTCCGATACCGCTCCCTCAAATTTGGATTTTCATGAATAGTGGAAAACAATCTTATGAAGAATCGATTTCTTATCAGTAAATAGATAAATCAAATAGCAAAAAGCTACATAACAAGGAAAATAGATTTCACTTTCAAAGGAAAATGGAAAATGGAAAATGGAAAATTACTAACCAAATAAACTAATAATGACTACATGTACCATAAATTGAGGCATTTTGGGCCCATATGTCACTCAAAAATCCCTACAAATCACTTTGTTTATGAGGATCTCTTCATCTTCTTCTGCATCGAGATGTGTAAATTTACTCCACCGTGTTCACTTTGTATCATTGCATTAGGTAACTTTAAGAGTATCATTTATTTAATTTCTTTTAAGTATTGAAAACGATTGCGTGGTGGTGAAGAAATTCTAAATCAAAAATTTCCAAATTTCCATAAGGACAAAAATGAAATTATAAAAAGTTCGCATATCTTCCGAAGTTTTTCAATATTATGGGGTGCCCATCTTAAGGAGATAATTTTTGTTCCTTGAGTTTACAAATATAACTGCTCAAAACAACATGAACCAAACTATGATAAATAATAATAATAATAATAATAATAATAATAACAACAACAAATTGGCCAAACACGATGATTTTTATTGAAACTATGATAACAAAAATGTTTATTTCGTATCTTTAAGAATGCTAGATGTCATACATAAATAACAAATAATATCTCAAATGAATTTTCATTCATATTAGTTGCTTCGATGGGTTGTGATTGATCCTTGGAGACGGTGCACTTGATCCAACAGGGGTGGTTTTGGGTAGCTTGTGAAATACCAAGCCTGGAGGTGATGATCTTGGTGGGTTATTGATAATTGGAGATGGTGAGCTTGGCGGAACATGGCCTTTTGGCAGCTTGTGGAATCGTAATGGGGTGTTCGTAGACTCGGAAGACAACCCTAGCTTTCTTGCTGAAGAACTTTCCAATCTCAATAAGAAAAAGAACACCAACATGAACACAAGCTTAGACATCTTGATCTCCATAGTTAAATTGTTTGTATTTTTTTTTTTCACATAACTTTTTGTTCTTAAATAGAGTTTCAACAATTCTAGACGGCCAGATTTGGTAGTCACTTTTGTGTTAAGTCTTGGTTTTTTTACACTTTTACCCCTTCTATAGATGGTGTTTGTGGTTGTGTTTTAAAGAGAATGGGTAAAAAAGTGTAAAAAAAAAAAAAATCAAGACATGACAAAAAAATAGCTACCAAACCTAGCTAGCTAGACTTTCGCGATTTTTTAGAGACGAAAATTGAAAACTAAATACCTTTCATTAGCATAAAATTTTTCTTTAGCACTTTCGCGATTTTTTTCCTTTTTTTGGTTCTCAAAATCTAAAACTTTATTTACCAATCTTTCTTCCAATATCATCTCTTAATACAATATATTTTAAAATCTCTTAAATATTATTCTAAATAATTGTTTGGCCTTTTGAGCTTGTTTTTCCTTTTATGGGTAGAACAGAAAATTAGCCAAAATATGATTCAATTAATTCTAAAAAAGTAAGGGAAAGTGAAATATTGTTATACATAGACTAATAATTTCCTACATAAAACAATCATATAATTATTAATTTCTATTCTTTGGAACAAAAAATTAAGAAAATACTTTTTCTGGGTTATTTGCATATAAAGGTTGAGGGAAATCCTTAAGCCCAACTTAAATCGCAATCATATTACGAGGAAAAATGTTGGTCTATCTCCTCCCTCCTTCACTAAAGTGGATACCTCTTGGGGTCCAAACTCAAGTCCAAACATTATCTTATTAACTCCTCCAAAGTGAGTTACATAGAGAAATATAGGACTAAATAATATAGAGAGATTTGAAAGTTAAAAAACCATTTACCTTTGTTTTTAAAATTCAAACCAAAATTTCAACGGCTTCTCTACGTAAATTTTCAAAAGTACACACTAGAGTTGAAGGGATTTTAATTTAAAAATTAGAGACCTTATTTACTTGCACAAAGATCATCCTTTGTAAGCTTACCTGGTTGCATACGTAACATCTTGCTTCTAACATCAAAAGTTGTAGAAGGGACACAGTTAAACCAGTTAGACTCTAAAAATTTGCTTTTGTTTTCTAGACCTCTAGTTATGAATTCATCAGTATTCGTTCATTGTTAGTTTCAATTTGTTGATAGTGTTTTAATTAGACTTCGCGGTTTTTTGCAATAGTCGAATGTGGCATTTCTACATGAGTCGTATTCTCTTATATTTATCATCTCATATTTACTTTACAATGGCAATAAATCTTAATAGGAAGCATTTTTCCGGTTTGACTTTAATTTCACGTTGTTTCCATTTGTACTGTCTACAGTTTTGTTTGAAGGCTAATACAATGAGATCAATCTAGTAATTCAAGAGTGTGGGATGAGCTTTTAAACCATACAATATTATGTGTAACACCCAGTGTGGCGGGTTCTGTGGCTGGCAGACTATCTTATGTGAGCGAATTCAGAGGTTGTCAGGCTATAGTCTTGTATTGCCTAGATGAGGGAAGGAGATATGCTATATTATTATTAATGTTCTAAAATTGGTCTAGGCGACCTCCTAGGTGGATTATTGATTTTTTTTTTAATTTTCTATTAAAAATAAAAAAATTAAGATTTTAAAAAAAAATACATTTTACATAATATATGTATCTTGGCATTGAATTGGAAATAATTTATTTACCATTATGCTTAATTTTATTAATTATAATTATAATAAATAAACAAAACCTGCCTAGGCCCCCGCCTAGTCCTTTGGGTGCTCGCCGCCTGCCTATCGTTTAACATTTTTTAGAACAATAGCTATATATGTGTGAGGTTGGATCCCCTTGGAATAACGCGTTTTAAAGTTGTGCAACACATAGATCCCAATTCGGATAATATTGTACCATGAGCAGTACCGTTGTGCTACTCTGATACAACGAATTTGTGGTGGGTAGAGGGAGGGAAAGGCCCCAGAGAGGCGGAGCCCACAATAAGCTCGTGGATCCCAAAGTGGACAGTATTGTACCATAAGCAATGACGCTGTGCCACATTGATACATCGCGTAAAAGCCATGCTGGAACTATTTATATTTATATATTCATTGGCAAAAACTATTTGTAATTTTAGTATTATTCATTTGGAATAAAACCGAAACTGGAACCAATGTAGTATATGTTTGAGAATAAGATCATTCAAGTTAAAAAAAAAGAACGAGAAGGAGAGTAACATACAAACAATAACCATTAGAAATAGAAATTCGGAATGGATTTTTAGAAGGCTTTAATTTCGGTGATCAATGCATCCTTGCCTATTCTTGTAATTGATGTATTCAAAGCATTGATGACTTGGGGTGTTAGCCAATCCATGGGCACTTTTGGAGAGTTCGTGCGATCTTCCCCGTCTTCCATCAGTCATCTCTCGTCCTATTTCAGAAAACGTAGAAGCTGATTTTGAGGATGCATCAACCTCTTCACTCCATCTTTCCTTGGAAATACAACTTGCAAGAAAAGTAAACCTTTTATTTCTTAGAAAGGTTTATCTTTTAATTTTTGTATTTGTATGATACTAGACCTATTAAATCTAACTGACTGCGAGATGTATATCATGATTCAGTAGTATATGTTTGTGAGACAATATTTCTTATACTATGTTATAGATGTTTCGAAAAAAATATGTATATAATATAAAAGGCTTTTAATACATCTTTAAAAAAATATGTATATAATTTTTTTTTTTTTATAAAAGGCGAGCAAGGGTTTTAATACATCTTTAAAGTGATACATAAATAGCCTCCTATTACTTAGCTCAACTAGTAAGACTTGTGATTGGTGATACATAAATTAGGGATTCGAACCTGTCAAAGGCATTGAAACAATGAAAATTTACTCGCCTTTAACTGTAGGGCTAGGCTTGTGATAACATAACCGAGTTACTGAAATCAAACAACACTTTTAGCTATACAGCTTCAATTTAAAGCAAACCTTATAACCCTATAAGAATATGGTGGAGAAATGTTTGCGTGTTAGAAATGTGATTATTTGTTTCTAAGTTGCATTATTTAGTGGTGTTCAATCAAATAAAATCTTATAAAACTAACGGTATTTTGGATTCGCCTTGCCCTCGCTTAGTATGCACTTATCATTATAACTTATCCTACTAGTTGCCACTACTTTAGTTGAGACAATATTTTTTGCTGTGAATATAGTGAAGGATCGTTTACGAAATTGAATAAGAGATGACTGGATGAATGATTGTCTAGATACATATACTTAAAAGAAAATTTTTATGACATTAACAATGAAACAATTTCAGGGTATGAAAATGCGTCGAAGCCAGTTGTAATGCTTATTTTATTCTATCAGGGGAGGGAGAGAGTTTTTGGTATTCATGTTATGGATGTAGATGTGGAAGTGTTCAAATTACATAACTTTATTTTTTATATCCAACGTGATCTTCATCCTTTTCTGAATGAAAATTATTTATTAAATCATGTGGAGTTTTGTTTAGCAATTATTGTTTTGTAAAGTTATTTATATATTGTTCAAATAAAAAAATTTATGTTAAAAGAATTATTTTTATATTATTATTAATTAACTATGATTCAACACTTTCCCCTTCCCCCCTCAACTAAAATCTTGGCTTCGACACTGAATGCACCGGAGGCGCCATTGCATAGTCACGAAGAGCTAGAGTTGCCAACTATACCATCTGGTCCTTGCTTGATATAGTGTTTTTTTTTTTTTTTTTTTAAATGTTTAGACTTTGGGTCTCACCATTTGTTTTAATCTAATAGTTGATATCATTAGGTCAGTGTTTGCTTGATCAAGAAATTGCAAGAAATAAAACGAGTAAAAATTTTGCAAAAAATAGACTTCAAATTTTGGTGACTTCACTCAGTGAAACCCTAATTTAATTCAGAAATAAATGGATTAAATATATTGTTCAAGTTAAAAAAAAAGAAAAAAGAACGAGTTAAATTTACTTCTCTGTTTACAAATATAAATTCAGAAATAACCATTAGAAATATAAATTCAGAATGGATTTTTTTTAATTAACCATAAGCAGGTACAACAAATTAAATTTACTTCTCTGTTTACAAATAAATGTTTGACTGAATATGTGCCCCAAAATTAATCAACAAAACACACAACCAGTTTGAGCTTCAACACAGGTTGTCTTGCAAATCAAGCTTTGATGACAAATGGATGAAAACGGGAAACTGGAACAAGAACCAATGGTTTGGCCTTGGGAACAGTCAACCCAGCCTTCTCAGTCATGTCCACAGTGGTAGGTGTGATTCCCTTACCGTCGCTGGCAATCTTCTAATCAAAACACTGGATCATAGCACCCAACACCAATGGTATCTCTTGTAGAGCCAATGACATACCAGGACATGCTCTTCTTCCAGTCCCAAATGGTGGAAAATGAAAGTTTCTTCCATTTACATCAACTAGACTAGTTGGTGCATCAACCTTGCCAATGGGCATGAACCTCTCTGGCTCGAACTCCAATGGGTCTTTCCAGTTTTTGGGGTCTCTGTTGATGGACCAAATGTTAAAGAATAGTGTTGTTTTCGCAGGGATGTCATAGCCTTTGATCTTGCAATCCTGTGCGGCTTCTCTTAGGAACATTGGTGCCGGTGGGTGAACACGAAGTGTTTCTCTTACGATGCATTGGAGGTAAGTCAAGTGTGGGATATCAGACTCTTCAATCAACCTGTTGTTTCCTACAACCCTGTTGATCTCTTCTTGTGCTGTCTTGAGCATGTTCGGATGGTTGATCAGCTCTGCCATTGCCCATTCGATCGGAATTATTGCTGAATCTGTTCCAGCAGATAAAACATCCTATAGACAAAATGTAAATTATTAGATACTATTTGAAAATGTAACAAACTAAACATTTACTGATGAACAATAACAACAACAGTAATAATGATAATTATAATGGACTTACCAACACGATAGCCTTGATGTTAATCCTTGTTATTTTGACCTCGGCGTTCCCATCTTCAGAGATATCAAGCAATGTATCAAGAAAATCCTTTTCTCGTTCAGCATCATCAATCTTGTTTTCCTTAGTTGCCTGTCTGAGTTGTTGACGTTTATCAATAATATTTTCAAGTAAAAGTCATACCGTCGAAGAATGTCATCAGACCGCTTCTTTAGTCCTTGTAAATCAATGTTTTTAAGGAACCCAATATAATCAGAGACATTAAATTCCAAGAAAATCTCTGATATTTCGCGAATAAGAGTAAAAACCTCCATGAGTTGATCATCCTTCTCCGAGTACCTTAACCCCAACATCATTCGAGCAATTATGTTGTTTGACATTTTCATAAGCTCATCAGACATAATTAGAGATTCATTATCACTTGACTTTCTTGCTAACAAGCGAAGAAACCGGTGTACTTCCTCACGTCTAACGGACTCCGTTTGGGCTACAGGCCTATGGCCTAAAAGCTCAGACATGCATGTTTTCTTCATGAACCTCCAATAAGGACTATAGTCAGCAAATGCGAACCCGGAACAATTGTACGAGAGTTTCCTGATGACACTTGTATTAGGCCGAGAAGCGAAGTTTAGTTCATTTGATATCAAACATTCTTTGGCAAGCTCGGCAGAGTTGACAATGACAATAGGGACGGAACCAAACCGGAGGGAGATCATGGGCCCAAACTTAGCATGGAGGTTGTGGAAGCATTGGTGGACGATCGGGCCCATGAGGTGAAGGTGCCCGATTATCGGTAACGCCATTGGGCTCGGTGGGTGATGGTATTGGGACTTCTTGGTTGGGAAAATTTTGCTGATGAAAAGTGTTGAGAGGAGGTAGAGAATGGCAAAGAAGAAGACATTGAGGATCAACATGGTTGTTTGTATTTTTTAGTCTTAACAAATGCTTTCTAACTTCAAATGGATTCTTTGTTGTGTTGAAATTGAGAGCTCTTTATGATGCTTTTATAGGAAGGGGGTACCTTATTAGTGCTCTCATATCCTTCTGACTTTGACCAGAGATGGTTTGGGCCAACAGTTGAATTTTGAATTATTCATCTATTCATGTATATAAGATTGACAATATAAGTTGTCTATTTGATGAATGTTTAAATGTATATACGTATTTGTTTAAGCTTATGTTATGTGACTTTCCTGCACAGCTTCAAGGAACAGGGTTTGAAAGTGTTTTAGTATATAACAGAGATATCTTTAAATGGAGAGGAAGTGTTTTAGTAGATCTTTGAAGTACTGTATAAATAGCCCACGAGTGATTAGCTTAACTATTAAAACTTGTCAAAGGCATCGATCGAAGACACGAAAACTTACTTGCCTTTAATTGTAGGGTTGGGCTTGTAATAACAAAACCGAGTTACTGAAATCAAACTAACCTTCATCAGATGAAGTTAAAGAATGTGATGGGATTTTGTGGAGAAGAAAATCTTTAATTAGATTGGAGTTTATTTAGGAATTGTTGTTTTATATTGTTATTTATGTATTGTTCAAATTAAAAAAATTAATTTTTATATTATCATTAATTAACTATTATTCATCACTCCATCCTCCCTTCAACTAAAATCCTGGCTCCATCACTAATTGCACCGGAGGCGCCATTGCATAGTTATGGAGAGCTAGAAGCGCCAACTATACCATTTGGTCCTTGCTTGAGATAGGGTTGTTAATTGGATTACGACATCACTTCTGACTTTTTTTTTCCTTCAAATATTTAGATTTTGGGTCTCATCATTTGTTTTAATCTAATATTTGATATTATTAGGTTAGTTGCTACTTGGTCATGAAATTGCAAGAAAATAAACGAGTAAAATATTGCAGAAAACTGACTTCAAAATTTGGTGACTTGACCCTATAAGATGTCAAAGACTGCTTACTTTCTCCTTCAGTGAAACCCTAAATTAATTAAATCACGTAGTTTTGAGTTTGACATCTAAACTGTTCAAGAACTTCGGCTATCATTTGATTATCTTCCAAAATGTGTGTAAACCAATATTTATCCATTGGAGTCGGATTATATTTGATCTATATATCTTTATCTGATTCCGACGTTAATTATTTGATGGATTCTAGCTTCAAGTTTTGTTTGGGATTAATTGTGTCAATGTTGTGACTGACTTGTCGGAAGGTTTGCCCATGTTCTTATCCACTACCTATAGAAAACTTAAAATGAAAATGTTCCAGTGTTTGCCAAATTCAATGAGAACTTCATCCTGGTTTTCTAAATGGCTAGTAACTGGTAGTTGACTTTCCTAGCACAAAAAGACTGGTTGCTGAGTTGGTCGTAAGGAATGATCTAATCAAACATTCTTGAGAAATAAGCGATTGTGAAGATATTTCCTTAAAACCCGAACACCACCTAAATTGCTGCAAGTCTGAAAGGTTTCGCAGACTAGGTCGCTTTCTTTAAGACATTTCGCGGCTCTGCCCAAGATTGTTCTCTTTAAGACGTTTCACGGCTTTGCCCAAGATTGTGCAAGCAGTCCGATAAGTTTCATCTCAATCCGACCCGACTCAGCCGGTGGTGGCGGCGTGCGCGTGCGGAATGGACCAACATTGGTCTATCTCCTCTCTCCTTTACTAAAGTGGGTTCCCTTTGGGGTCTAAACCTAAGTTCAAACACTATCCTTATTAACTTCTCCAAAGTGGGTTAATATGAGACAAAACAATATAGAAAGAGATTTGAAAGTTAAGAAACCATTTCCCTTTGTTTTTAAAATTCAAACCAAAATTTCAATAATCCCCCACTTGAATTTTTAAAAAAACATTTCTTCATCGAGCAATCTAAAAAATATAAGATTGTGCATAAACAAAAGTGTCTTTCAACTTGAACTCTTGCGTAGTGTTCATGATTTAGATTATACTAGAGTAACTCGTAGTTTTGAACTCCATCTCTAACAACATTACATGCACAACCTTACCAGGGTGAATTCTAAAAAGCATGTGCTTTAAGGTCATGCACGTATATCTCAGTATAGTGAAGGATCTAGGAATTTTGCTCACAAATTTCATAAGAAATGGTATTACTTCTACAATCACTTAGGTGAGTCTATCAAGAGTACTCCTGTAGCTAGGTACTCCACTCCACATAGAATATAGATCTCATTAAGAGTTTTAACTCATCCTACCATCCAGGAACTCATGCTTCAATCTAGGAATGGAATTACTATAAAGTCGGCATGATTCACTTCATATCATTCACGACTTGTTATTACCCATTGAACTCATCAATCTAAGGGCATAAGTCTCATTCCTTTCGAGGTTTTGAAAACCTTCTCTCTAGCTAATCCTTTCGTCAAGGGATCAACCAAGTTCTCATCAGTTTGTACATGATCCACTCTAACAGCTCCAGTAGATAGAAATTCTCTAATCGTACTGTGCTTATGACGTATTTGTTGTCTCTTGCCGTTATAATAATGGTCATGTATCTTTGCAATAGCCGCGATACTATCGTAATGGATCAAGACAGCTGGTATCGGTCTTTCCCATAGAGGGATCTCTGCTAGTAGGTTTCTTAACCAACCTGCTTCCTCACTAGCCGTGGCTAGCGCTAGTAGGGCTGGGAAGGCCCAAGTAACCGGCCCGAAAAGCCAAAACTGAAGACCAGACCGATCCTTCAAAAGTTGAAAATTTTTGGCCCGAGCTCGAACCTAATGAGGCTGGTTAAGTGGACCCCGATTAACTGAATGCTCGGGAGGGCTGGGTCGGTCTTGGTCATTTTACATCCTAGTTTTCAGCCCAGGCCCATTTGTTCATCCCATTTTCTAGCCCTAGTAATTATAAGTCCATAGTTTCCATATTCTTCTCAACTCTTTTGAGCCTCTCCAACGTTGTCTCTGCCTCATCTCATTCATGTAAACCACTTCTAAAACCAAACCCCTCTTGTTTTCTAAATGTTCACAATGGCTCCCCGCTCTCCCTTTTGCAAAGCCCCAACAATGAGCTACTTGAAGAGAACTAACCGATTGGACTGAAATCAGCTAGCTTTATCTTGATCCCACCTCTCTTTCTTCGACTTTGAAGTTTTGGGGGTTGTAAAAGGTGAGAAAAAAGAGAGCAAGACATCAACGATGAAGCTTCAGATCATATGATAGAGAAAACCAAGGTGATTTGCAAGCTCTGCTTTGTGGTGGATCTGGAAGCGGAGGTGGAGAAGGTGGGGGCGCTGGAGGAGGAGGAGATGAAGGAGTGGAGATGCCACACTTAGATCTCGGTGGCATCATGTTTTGATCAGCGGGTGGTGGTGATGAATCGGTCTGGAGCGAAGATGAGTGACTCGGAATCGGTGGAGGGAAGGTGAGAATGAAAAGGGAGACGACACCTTTGTGATGGCAAGGTATTGGGAAGGTTTCAAGGATAGATAGAAATTGAAGTGTTTGAAAAGATGAAGTCGCCAGATGCTAGCCTTCAAGATCCCAGGCGATAGAGCAGAACGATCCCACATCCAACCTTATTACAACATACCTTCTTGCAACAGACTTGAAAGCGTTGATTCAAAGAAAACATCGGGTATTATCAGCAATATTGTGAAGCCAAAATCCAGGGCTGCCCATGATGATGTTTTCATGGTTTTCTCCCCAACTTGGTTCAGTGCCTTGGAGCATTCATTCCTCTGGATTGCAGGGTTCAAACCCGCACTCGCCTTTCGAATTCTGGCTAGTGAGGTGTAGGATTTTAGCCAGGAGCATTTGGAGTTGATTGAGAGGTTGAAAGTGGAGACAAAGACTGAGGAAAGGCAGTTGGAGGGTGAGACGGCTTCGGTGCAGGAGAGTGTGGCAGCTCCACCATTGCTGGAGATGGCTAGGAGGATGGAAAGGTTGGTGGATGCGGTGATTGGGTCATTGAGGCCATCAGTTGGGCCGGTTAACCGGTGAGTTCTGGGATCTGAAATCGAGGCCTGAACCAAAAATTTGGTATGGTTCGGGTTTTGGGACCGACAATTAAATTAATATTTAAGAAACTGGACCGAACAAGCCCGATCGGTTCGATTTTTCGATC
This sequence comes from Berberis thunbergii, assembly GCA_003290165.1. Classification (NCBI taxonomy): domain Eukaryota; kingdom Viridiplantae; phylum Streptophyta; class Magnoliopsida; order Ranunculales; family Berberidaceae; genus Berberis; species Berberis thunbergii. The sequence goes on along the minus strand of QNQO01003204.1, from coordinate 31,908 downwards.
TAAATTGCCAAGCCCTAGGTGTTATCATCTCTGACTCCATCGTGGACTATGCCAGAATAGTCAATTTCTTTGATTTCCAAGAAACAACTCCACCATCTATACTAAAAATATAGCCACTTGTGGCTTTGGAGTCATCTGAGAGGGTGTTCCAATCAGCATCGCTATATCCTTTAAGGACAACGTGAAACTTCTGATATTATAGTAGTGTGTGGGACAATTTCTTATCATACGCCAAAAACTACAAAAAAAAAACCCTTGGAGTTGCCATATGACCCAAAGTAATGTATGAGATGACCCATTGTAGGAGTGGATATTATAGTAGTGTGTGGCTCTACCAATAAGGCATGAGAGAATAAAATACACACTTGTTCATTTTTGCCATCTAAAATCTCTCATTTTTACTACTTTAACCAACTCATTGTGATTGTAAATAGGATGAATGTTTTAGGGAAATATTAGGAATCTAAGAATCAGGTTGAAGACAACTTTTACTATTCATTTGGGAGAACGATCGTTATATATAATTCATATAAGGCACTGTTGAAGCTATCAAACCTATTAAAACCAGTTATAGTTTATGGATTTGTGTGTGCAGTTTCACCTACAAAAACTTTCTTCTCCCTGAAAAGTATGTATGGAAAACTAGAATGTCCGCTTTGGGCCTAAGGCCAACACGACTTTTACGCGTTGTATCAATGTGGCACAACGACACTGCTCATGGTACAAAACTGTCCACTTTGGGATCCAGATGCCTATTGTGGGTTCCGTTTCTCTTGGGCCTTTCCCTCCTCCTCCCTCTCACGGTTCTGTTGTATCATATTTTGTTGTCTCAGAGTGGCACAACGGTACTACTCATAGTACAATATTGTATGAATTGAGATTTATGTGTTGCACGACTTTAAAACGCATTATTCCAAAGGGATCCAACCTTGCACATATATGGTCGGTGTTCTAAAAAATGTTATGCGATAGGCTGGCGGCGAGCAGGGGGCTAACGCCCAGAGGACTCGACGGGGGCCTAAGCTGGTTTTTATTTTTTTATTATAATTTATAAGAATTAAGCATAACAACATATAAATTACTTCCAATTTAATAGCAAGATACATATGCAAAATGTATTTAAAAAAAGTATTAATTTTTTTTATTTTTTTCAGGGCAAGAGGGATTCAAAGGGTGAGAGGGTTTTCTAATCAGATCTGAACGGTAAACGGGAAGGGTTTCTCAGATCTGATGCTGTGAGTGAGAGGGTTTCATAATTGGTTTTGAAGGGTTTCTTAAGGTTGGGAGGGTTTCGAAGGGTGGGAGGGCTTCGAAGGGTGAGAGGGTTTTCTAATCAGATCTGAAGGTCTTGAAGTGTGAGCGAGAAGGTTTTCTCATATTTAAGGTGGTGAGTGAGAGGTTTTCCAATTTCTAATCAGATCTGAAGGATTCAAAGGATGAGCGAGAGGTTTTCCAAGGGTGAGCGAGAGTGTTTTCTCAATCGGTGGTGAAGGGTTTTCTCAGTGGTGAGTGAGAGGGTTTTCTCAGTCAGTGGTGAGGGATGAGCTATGACTAAGGGTTGCGCGGGGCTGAATCATGAGTATTCTTTTCAAACTCTTTAATGCAATTTTTGTCCTTGCTTGACAGTAGAGTGATTGATGATGGTAGTTCGGAGTAAATCAGTGGTTAAAATCGAAGGGTCGAAGTTTGGTCTACAAAGACCATAGGCGGTTTCTTCCTGTTTGAATCAAGTGCAAAGTTTTGGGCAAAGGTTTTTTTGGAATCTAATATGGGAATTTGGTTAGTCTTACAAGTCAAAAAAGTTGCGAGAGTAGCCAAACATAACTTCACTGCCAATTGGAAAGAAAGGAATCGTGGATGATGGTGGTGAAGGAGTCAAATAGAGGTGGTGTTTTCCTCTCAATCATGATTGGCTGGCGCTATGGAACCAAGACTTTGAAAATTCCATCCGATCTTGATTGCAACGGCTAGTTAACTCTGGCTAAACTGGTGAATGATGCAACTATCAAGCATTAGAAGCAGCTGATACCTAGTCTTCAAACATCCAAAACCAAGACTTTTCTCACTCAACTGCCCAAAGTGAATCCCCTTCCCTGTCCAAGGTCTTATGCTGAAGTGGTTTCAAACAACACTTTCTGTTATCCCAATTCCTCAGCTGTCAGGTAGGAGACGGAGAAATTGGCAAATATTTGGCACGATTCTCCGCTTGATTTCCTCTCCAAAGTTCTCGGGGAACATTTTCCTCAGGTGGAGCATCTTGTTGGAGTAAATGGGGTCAATTTGGCGAAGACGACAATTGACTCCAAGATTTGTTGGTCATCGATGGCAATGTCCGGTGGGCAATTCGCCTAACTGGTGTTTGTTAATACCAAACAGTGGGTTGGCAGCCAGCAGCAGCAGGTTTGGAAGCCTATAGCTCAGGTCTTTCCCAAAACATCTCTCCAACAGGCCGTACAGTCAAAACAACCCCCATGGGTGCAACCGAGTCTTGTTCCGAGTGGTGAAAACTCAAAATCCGTGACTTCTCGACTGAGTTCATAACACAAGGGGAAAAGCCTTATGGTAAAATCTCTGACACAGGTATCTAAGTCGGAACAATGTGTTGACTCACTGGAAGTCGTATCAGTGTAGAGGCTTCGATTGGGCGGGGAACAAATTAGAGTTGAGGACAGAGTCTAGGAATAAAGAGATACTACTCATTAGATCTCATATCTCGAGGCAGTGGAGAATGACCTTTTCAATTTGGACACTCTCCTGAACAAGTTTGCAAAATAAGAAAATAGAGCTCGTAAACAAGCCAAAAAGGCACAAAGAGATCAATATCTCGTTTGGGCCAATTTCTCAGTCTTCTTTACTAGGTCCTCTCTCAGGTTAAAACAAAGGCAAGTGAAATCGAGCATTGCTAAAAAATTAGTGCAGGTGAAACAATTGGATGCAAATGTTGATTGGAGCGGAGCTTAACTTCTTACCCGATCCAGGAAAACAATCTTCATTTCCAGCCAGGTTTTAAACGTTGCGCTGAGCATCTTGAGGAAGCTCTTCCACGCCTGTTCATTTAGGAGCTCCGTTAGGTTTTGAAGCTCCTTTAACCGATCAACATTCTACTGAAGCCGCCTCAAGCCAGCCCATCGGGATTACTTCAGGTGAGTGTTCAAGGGCCAATCTTGGCAGTGATCTCAGTGGTTTAGGGCATCGTCTTGTTGAATCAAAGTTTAGCAGCGATGAGGACATAGTTCGTTCATCTTTTAGAAATACGGGTAATATGATAGGGGTTGATCTCAGTCTAGATGCAGACAGGGCATTGGATATGGTGCAAGCTTTGTATTCAGGTTGAGGTTTTTTGCCGATTTTGTGGGGAGTTTTTGGTTATCATTTCTTTCTGGTCAGGTTTTTGCGGAGATTTTGTGCCAATCTTTGTCTTGTGGTTCGATCGTGGCTTTTGTTTAGAGTTTGTTTGGCTCTTAGTTTTTTTTATTAGTTCTTTGCAGGGGCTTTATTGTTTAGAGCTCTTTTGTCAGAGATTTTTGGGAGAGTTTGCTCAGTTCTGTTTTGGTTGTTTTTTTTTTTTTTTTTGGAGAGTTGGTAGTTTGGATTCTTTGTTGTGGGCTTTCCTTGCTTTAGGAATGTACCATCTTCTTTGTGGTTTGTCTTCCCCTTAAATAAAAATCTTATTGTTTGACCAAAAATTTTTTTAATAAAAAATTCAATAATTCGTCTAGACCGATTTTTAGAACACTAATAATAATATAGCATATCTTCTTTCCTCACCCATGCAATACGAGATGATAACACTAGGTCATCTGACAACCTCTGAGTCCGCCCACACAAGATAGTATGCCAATTATAGAGCCTACCATGCATACCCTTCAAACAAAACTTTAGACAGTACAAATGGAAACAACATGAAATTAAAGTCAAACTGGAAAATTGTTTCCAATTAAAATTTGATTGCCTCTCTAAAGTAAATATTAGGGGTGGGCACAAGGCGGGATGGACTCATCCCGATCCCATCCCATTGTTTTATCTTCAGGACGGGATAGACTTCATCCCGACCTCGTCCCACAGGACGGTATGAGCATGGTTGGATTTTGTGCAATTAGTAAGTTATTATGATGTGCATATTTAAACGTATGTTCTTATAATTACTATATTATCAACCTTCTCATTAGGTCTACTTGTTTGTTCCATAATATGCTAGGTCTTATTTTTGTAAGTTTATATTTATGTTCTTATTTACGTCATCAATTCAAGAATATTATAGTATTTTCTATCATTATGCACATTAAGGAGTTATCTATGAAAGTGTTATTGTTTTAAACTATAATACAATTATTTATGATATTAAGTTCACACAACTCTTCAAAACTTCATGTACCATACTTAATTTGACACACAAAATTTTGAGTTTATAAATATTAAAATCAATAATAATTAATATTAAATAGGTTTGGGACGGGACTGGATGGGCGGGATTAAAAATCTTCATCCCGATCCCATCCCACTCTAGATCAGGGCAGGACGGGATCGAGATGGGTTGGATCAATCTCAAAAAGACCCAAAAAAATCAAGAGAGGATGGGACGAGATCGGAATCGCGGGATGGGATGCCCACCCCTAGTAAATATGAGATGATAAATAATCGTTAGGAAAAAAAAAGTAACGATGTCTTCGCCTGAGTTTGAACCAAAAACCTTCAATGTGTTAGATTGACGTGATAACCATCTACACCACAAAACCATTTCAATAGTAAAAGAGGGAAAATTTTGTAATAGTGCTATCCTATTGAATCTTTGGCTTTTTCAACTATACGAACATATTTAAGCAATTGTCTTTCTCTCAGACCATAATGAAAACACAATTTTTGTTATCATCTAGATGAATATGATATTGAGATCTTTTCCCAGAACGCTATTGGTTTCGAGGATCACTTCCAGATATAAGACTTTTACTAGTAAGTCACGGTAAAGCTCTTAGACAACGTATTTTTTTAAACAATGCCTCATGTTCAATAATAGCGAAAACCCTCAAATCCAAAGCCGCTTGGCGTTCCAGCCCAATTCCAACAATGCACTTTTGGAGCTTGACATTGCATGTTGGAACTCATTAAAGCCCGATTCGCATCATGTATTCGATAAAAGGAATGGGAGGAGCCGGAAAAAATAGCCTTCTAAAACATGCATTTTAACTAGTGCTTAACCAATTTCATTTTTATCTTAAAGTCTTCTAAATTTAAATCTTGTATTAGAAAACTTGAAATTTGTCGAACACACAAATATGGACCATACTATTCATCAGTGTTCTAAAAATGGGTCTAGGCGGCCGCCTAGGCTGGGAGCTAACTAGGCGGGCTAGGCGACTTCCTAGGCGGGTTTTTGACTTTTTTTTTGATTTTTTTTATATTTCGAGTTTGAAAAAAAATTTAAGACTTTGTTTTCTTATAGATTTTTATATGTATGTTGACATTGAACTGGAAATAATTTATATGTTATTATGCTTTAACTTTTGAAATTATAAATTATAATGAATAAATAAATAAATAACCGCATAGGCCCCTGCCTAGTCCTCTAGGCGCTAGTCCCCTACTTGCCACCCGCTCACCACCTAGCGATTTTTAGAACATTGCTATTCATTTATTCAATCGCATCACATTTTATGCATAGGACATCAAGTCAAGTCAACAGCTGTAGACATTGTTTGATAATCTCATTTGGGTTTAAATATCGAAGAATGACTTTTAATGCCTACTTTTTCATAAAATAGTTTTAGATATCGTAGTTGATATAATGATTAATTTGTGTTTACTTTTATACTTTTATGACCAACAAAGATTATTTCATTAACTCATACACTTATAAGACATATTTACCGTCATTCCTAAACAAATAGAAAACCTAATTTTATATTTTTGTGACCAGCGAGGACTCTTTCATTAATGATTCTAATTTATTTTTTGTTATTTTACTTTTTTTCAACCATTAACCCCTTGAACCTCATTAGTCATTATTGTTTTTTTGTTAATTTTTATTTTTATTTTATGTTATCTTGTTCTTTAATTACAGTTTGAACAATTATTTTATGATTTGTTAGGTACAAATGGCTACATTAATATTTTCATCTCAACATTTTTTAATCTTGAATGTTTTGTCACTCTGAATGTGTTTGATTTGGCTGGTTGTGAAGGTATATTTAAGTTTGAAGAACAAACTTTTTTTTTTTCAATTAATGGTTGCTTCAATTCTCTGTCAATATTTAGTTTACATGAAATTGTCTTATTTAATATTGATTCTCATTTTATCTCTAAGGCTATGATTATGCTCTGTAGTAGCTAGATAGTTTGTGACTAAATAGCGAATAAAGAATAAAATATATTATATTACGAGTACCCATGCATTGAAGAATAGGAAATCAAATTTCGATAGTGAGAAAATTGATTTTATTAACTACACTATAGAATAAGAAATAATGATAATTAAACCAAATTTCTAATCATCATTAAGAAAGGTAATGCACGGTACCTGTAAATATTTCTAATCAAATTTATAACAAGTTACTCAAATTGATTTTGTTAAATAATTAAAACCAATTTTCTAATCATCATTAATTACATTATGAAAAGTTTACTAAACCTTAACATAATAATTTGATTAACTTGTCAATCAATGAAAACTTATAATTCGTGGCTCATAATTAGAGTTATTAATATCGATATCAACCAGCGACATGGGGTGGGAAGGGTTAAGGGTAAAAAAAAAAAAATTGGAATTATTAATAAAGAGTCACTGTTGATCATAAAAGTATAAAATTTGGTTTTCTATTTGTTTAGGAAAATATCTTATAATTTTATGAGTTAATCTGGGTTAATAAAAGAGTCATTGTTGGTCATAAAAGTATAAAAGTATGCACAAATTAGCCATTACATCAACTACGATATTTAAATGGTCTATTTTGTGAAAAAATAGGCCTTAAAAGTCATTTTCCGTTTAAATATTATCAATGTACTAGTAGATTATTCAAATAAGCTAAATATTATTACAATTATGTTCTAATACAATGTTGAATTAAATCCATTTCCAAACAAGCAATTCTTCCAAAATTTTTGAGTAAACTAAAATTCTATCAAGAAACGTATGCTTAAGGGGAGATAAATATGGACATCGTTCTAAATATGCGCAAATCAAACATCGTTTATTATCAATATATATATATTTCAGTCTTTTTTTTTTTACAAAACCTTATGGTTCATAATGTAGTACACTAATTAAATATTCCGACGATGGAGGTGGTGGTGGTGGAATACTGATGTTAGTACCAGGTCCACTTGGTGGAATAGGAATGCCTTTGGGTAGCCTTTGATACCACCACGGTGGTGGCACTCTAGCCCAACTACTCGGCCCACTTGGCGGAGTTTCAGCACCTTTCGGTAACATTTGGAGCCACCATGGCGTCTCAGATGGTAGTTGTCGTGGTGGTGGTGATAAATGTCGCGATGGTCCTGAATACAGTATGCGCGAAGAACTTCCCAAACCAAAGAAGAACACAAATACTAAAATTAGCACAAAACTAAACCCTTTGATCTCCATTTTTTTGTTGTGGAATTTCTTTTCCACACAAGAAGGTTTTTATATGGAGTTATTGATTGACTGTTGCCTAACCTTTCCTTGTTAATCTATTTATCAAAATTTTAAAATTGGAATCCAAATCCTTCATTTTGACATTTTGCTTAATCCTACAAAACAAATTTGGTTATTGGAATTCATTTTTGGAAAACGTTTCCTATATTCTAAGAATTTCTAAATTCTAATATTTCATTTTTGTAATATGACTGAAAGTTGCCTAGAAAACAAAGATTTCAATTGATTTAAATTGAAGGTTCACTAATAACATAACAAATTTGTCCAATATGAAATCCCCACAAAATCAATCCAGAAATATGTATCCCATATCAGTGGATTTCTAAGGCTGGTTTCAATATGTAATCAATCATTTACTTCTCAAATTTTTAGCTTATCAGGGAAGATTTTCAACACCTTTCAATCTAAGGGTCTGATTGATTGCAAGGAAAATAGATATGGAAATTGAAACTATTTTCCTGAATTCAATTCCGATACTGCCCCTCAAATTTGGATTTTTCATGAGTAGTGGAAAACAATCTTATGAAGAATCGATTTCTTATCAGTAAATAGATAAATCAAATAGCAAAAAGCTAGAAAATAGATTTTACTTTGGAAGGAAAATGGAAAATGACTAACCAAATAAACTAATAATGACTACATGTACCATATGTCACTCAAAAATCCCTACAAATCACTTTGTTTATGAGGATCTCTTCATCTTTTTCTCCATCGAGACGTGTAAATTTACTCCACCGTGTTCACTTTGTATCATTGCATTAGGTAACTTTAAGAGTATCATTTATTTAATTTCTTTCAAGTATTGAAAACGATTGCGTGGTGTGAAGAAATTCTGAATAAAAAATTTTCAAATTTCAATAAAGACAAAAATGAAATTATAAAAGTTCCCATATCTTCCTAAGTTTTTCAATATTATTGGGTGCCCATCTTAAGGAGATAACTTTTGTTCCTTGAGTTTGTTTGTTTGTTTGTTTGTTTTTTTGAAAGGCAAGCCGGTGTTTGATAGGATCCGTAACCAATCCCCCGAGGTGCCGCTTATAGGCCAACATCACCCCGAAAGAAATTATGCCGCCGGAGGGTCTCGAAGCAAGGACCTGGGGATAAATCCCACAAGGCCTTAACCACTCGACCATAACTCCTTTGGCCAAAACATGAACCAAACTATGATAAATAATAATATAATAATAATAATAATAATAATAATAATAATAATAATAATAATAATAATAATTATAATAATAAATTGGCCAAACACGATGATTTTTATTGAAACTATGATAACAAAAATGTTTATTTCGTATCTTTACGAATGCTAGATGTCATACATAAATAACAAATAATATCTCAAATGAATTTTCATTCATATTAGTTGCTTCGATGGGTTGTGATTGATCCTTGGAGATGGCGCACTTGATCCAATAGTGGTGGTTTTGGGTAGCTTGTGAAATACCAAGCCTGGAGGTGATGATCTTGGTGGGTTATTGATAATTGGAGATGGTGAGCTTGGTGGAACATGGCTTTTGGGCAGCTTGTGGAATCGTAATGGGGTGTTCGTAGATTCGGAAGACAACCCTAGCTTTCTTGCTGAAGACCTTTCCAATCTCAATAAGAAAAAGAACACCAACATGAACACAAGCTTAGACATCTTGATCTCCATACTTAAATTGTTTGTATGTTTTTTTTTCACATAACTTTTTGTTCTTAAATAGAGTTTCAACAATTCTAGACGGTCAGGTTTGGTAGTCACTTTTTTGTTAAGTCTTGGCTTTTTTACACTTATACTCCTTCTATAGATGGTGTTTGTGGTTGTGTTTTAAAGAGAATGGGTAAAAAGTGTAAAAAAAATCAAGACATGACAAAAAAATAGCTACCAAACCTGGCTAGCTAGACTTTCGCGATTTGTTAGAGACGAAAATCGAAAACTAAATACCTTTCATTAGCATATAATTTTTCTTTAGCACTTTCACAATTTTTTTCCTTTTTTTGGTTCTCAAAATCTAAAACTTTATTTACCAATCTTTCTTCCAATATCATCTCTTAATACAATATATTTTAAAATCTCTTAAATATTATTCTAAATAATTGTTTGGCCTTTTGAGCTTGTTTTCCCTTTTATGGGTAGAACAGAAAATTAGCCAAAATATGATTCAATTAATTCTAAAAAAGTAAGGGAAAGTGAAATATTGTTATACATAGACTAATAATTTCCTACATAAAAACAATCATATAATTATTAATTTCTATTCTTTGCAACAAAAAATTAAGAAAATACTTTTTTTGGGTTATTTGCATATAAAGGTTGAGGGAAATCCTTAAGCCCAACTTAAATCACAATCATATTACGAGGAAAAATGTTGGTCTATCTTCTCCCTCCTTCACTAAAGTGGGTACCTCTTGGGGTCCAAACTCAAGTCCAAACATTATCTTATTAACTCCTCCAAAGTGAGTTACATAGAGAAATATAGGACTAAATAATATAGAGAGATTTGAAAGTTAAAAAACCATTTACCTTTGTTTTTAAAATTCAAACCAAAATTTCAACGGCTTCTCTACGTAAATTTTCAAAAGTACACACTAGAGTTGAAGGGATTTTAATTTAAAAATTAGAGACCTTATTTACTTGCACAAAGATCATCCTTTGTAAGCTTACCTGGTTGCATACGTAACATCTTGCTTCTAACATCAAAAGTTGTAGAAGGGACACAGTTAAACCAGTTAGACTCTAAAAATTTGCTTTTGTTTTCTAGACCTCTAGTTATGAATTCATCAGTATTCGTTCATTGTTAGTTTCAATTTGTTGATAGTGTTTTAATTAGACTTCGCGGTTTTTTGCAATAGTCGAATGTGGCATTTCTACATGAGTCGTATTCTCCTATATTTATCATCTCATATTTACTTTACAATGGCAATAAAATCTTAATAGGAAGCATTTTTCCGGTTTGACTTTAATTTCATGTTGTTTCCATTTGTACTGTCTACAGTTTTGTTTGAAGGCTAATACAATGAGATCAATCTAGTAATTCAAGAGTGTGGGATGAGCTTTTAAACCATACAATATTATGTGTAACACTCAGTGTGGCGGGTTCTGTGGCTGGCAGACTATCTTATGTGAGCGAATTCAGAGGTTGTCAGGCTACCTAGTGTTATAGTCTCGTATTGCCTAGATGAGGGAAGGAGATATGCTATATTATTATTAGTGTTCTAAAATTGGTCTAGGCGACCTCCTAGGTGGATTATTGATTTTTTTTAATTTTCTATTAAAAAATAAAAAAATTAAGATTTTAAAAAAAAATACATTTTACATAATATATGTATCTTGGCATTGAATTGGAAATAATTTATTTACCATTATGCTTAATTTTATTAATTATAATTATAATAAATAAACAAAACCTGCCTAGGCCCCCGCCTAGTCCTTTGGGTGCTCGCCGCCTGCCTATCGTTTAACATTTTTTAGAACAATAGCTATATATGTGTGAGGTTGGATCCCCTTGGAATAACGCGTTTTAAAGTTGTGCAACACATAGATCCCAATTCGGATAATATTGTACCATGAGCAGTACCGTTGTGCTACTCTGATAAAACGAATTTGTGAGGGGTAGAGGGAGGGAAAGGCCCCAGAGAGGCGGAGCCCACAATAAGCCCGTGGATCCCAAAGTGGACAGTATTGTACCATAAGCAATGACGCTGTGCCACATTGATACATCGCGTAAAAGCCATGCTGGAACTATTTATATTTATATATTCATTGGCAAAAACTATTTGTAATTTTAGTATTATTCATTTGGAATAAAACCGAAACTGGAACCAATGTAGTATATGTTTGAGAATAAGATCATTCAAGTTAAAAAAAAAAGAACGAGAAGGAGAGTAACATACAAACAATAACCATTAGAAATAGAAATTTAGAATGGATTTTAGAAGGCTTTAATTTCGGTGATCAATGCATCCTTGCCTATTCTTGTAATTGATGTATTCAAAGCATTGATGACTTGGGGTGTTAGCCAATCCATGGGCACTTTTGGAGAGTTCGTGCGATCTTCCCCGTCTTCCATCAGTCATCTCCCGTCCTATTTCAGAAAACGTAGAAGCTGATTTTGAGGATGCATCAACCTCTTCACTCCATCTTTCCTTGGAAATACAACTTGCAAGAAAAGTAAACCTTTTATTTCTTAGAAAGGTTTATCTTTTAATTTTTGTATTTGTATGATACTAGACCTATTAAATCTAACTGACTGCGAGATGTATATCATGATTCAGTAGTATATGTTTGTGAGACAATATTTCTTATACTATGTTATAGATGTTTCGAAAAAAAAATATGTATATAATATAGATACTTTTTTTTTTTTATAAAAGGCGAGCAGGGGTTTTAATACATCTTTAAAGTGATACATAAATAGCCTCCTATTACTTAGCTCAACTAGTAAGACTTGTGATTGGTGATACATAAATTAGGGATTCGAACCTGTCAAAGGCATTGAAACAATGAAAATTTACTCGCCTTTAACTGTAGGGCTAGGCTTGTGATAACATAACCGAGTTACTGAAATCAAACAACACTTTTAGCTATCGGGAATTCTAAATGTCGAGGGAAAGGGCGAGGAAAACAGCGAGGTAAAAGAGGTGGCGGGGGGTGAACCGTTCACCCCCCTCGAGATGCGCGCGCGGCACATATCTCGAGGGGGGTGAACGGTTCACCCCCGCCACCTCCTTTACCTCGCTGTTTTCCTCGCCCTTTCCCTCGACGCATAGCAAAGCTCTTTAGCTATACAGCTTCAATTTAAAGCAAACCTTATAACCCTATAAGAATATGGTGGAGAAATGTTTGCGTGTTAGAAATGTGATTATTTGTTTCTAAGTTGCATTATTTAGTGGTGTTCAATCAAATAAAATCTTATAAAACTAACGGTATTTTGGATTCGCCTTGCCCTCGCTTAGTATGCACTTATCATTATCACTTATCCTACTAGTTGCCACTACTTTAGTTGAGACAATATTTTTTGCTGTGAATATAGTGAAGGATCGTTTACGAAATTGAATAAGAGATGACTGGATGAATGATTGTCTAGATACATATACTTAAAAGAAAATTTTTATGACATTAACAATGAAACAATTTCAGGGTATGAAAATGCGTCGAAGCCAGTTGTAATGCTTATTTTATTCTATCAGGGGAGGGAGAGAGTTTTTGGTATTCATGTTATGGATGTAGATGTGGAAGTGTTCAAATTACATAACTTTATTTTTTATATCCAACGTGATCTTCATCCTTTTCTGAATGAAAATTATTTATTAAATCATGTGGAGTTTTGTTTAGCAATTATTGTTTTGTAAAGTTATTTATATATTGTTCAAATAAAAAAAATTTATGTTAAAAGAATTATTTTTATATTATTATTAATTAACTATGATTCAACACTTTCCCCTTTCCCCCCTCAACTAAAATCTTGGCTCCGACACTGAATGCACCGGAGGCGCCATTGCATAGTCACGAAGAGCTAGAGTTGCCAACTATACCATCTGGTCCTTGCTTGATATAGTGTTTTTTTTTTTTTTTTTTGAAATGTTTAGACTTTGGGTCTCACCATTTGTTTTAATCTAATAGTTGATATCATTAGGTCAGTGTTTGCTTGATCAAGAAATTCCAAGAAATAAAACGAGTAAAAATTTTGCAAAAAATAGACTTCAAATTTTGGTGACTTCACTCAGTGAAACCGTAATTTAATTCAGAAATAAATGGATTAAATATATTGTTCAAGTTTAAAAAAAAAAAGAACGAGTTAAATTTACTTTTCTGTTTACAAATATAAATTCAGAAATAACCATTAGAAATATAAATTCAGAATGGATTTTTTTAATTAACCATAAGCAGGTACAACAAATTAAATTTACTTCTCTGTTTACAAATAAATGTTTGACTGAATATGTGCCCCAAAATTAATCAACAAAACACACAACCAGTTTGAGCTTCAACACAGGTTGTCTTGCAAATCAAGCTTTGATGACAAATGGATGAAAACGGGAAACTGGAACAAGAACCAATGGTTTGGCCTTGGGAACAGTCAACCCAGCCTTCTCAGTCATGTCGACGGTGGTAGGTGTGATTCCCTTACCGTCGCTGGCAATCTTCCAATCAAAACACTGGATCATAGCACCCAACACCAATGGTATCTCTTGTAGAGCCAATGACATACCAGGACATGCTCTTCTTCCAGTCCCAAATGGTGGAAAATGAAAGTTTCTTCCATTTACATCAACTAGACTAGTTGGTGCATCAACCTTGCCAATGGGCATGAACCTCTCTGGCTCGAACTCCAATGGGTCTTTCCAGTTTTTGGGGTCTCTGTTGATGGACCAAATGTTAAAGAATAGTGTTGTTTTCGCAGGGATGTAATAGCCTTTGATCTTGCAATCCTGTGCGGCTTCTCTTAGGAACATTGGTGCCGGTGGGTGAACACGAAGTGTTTCTCTTACGATGCATTGGAGGTAAGTCAAGTGTGGGATATCAGACGCTTCAATCAACCTGTTGTTTCCTACAACCCTGTTGATCTCTTCTTGTGCTGTCTTGAGCATGTTCGGATGGTTGATCAGCTCTGCCATTGCCCATTCGATCGGAATTATTGCTGAATCTGTTCCAGCAGATAAAACATCCTATAGACAAAATGTAAATTATTAGATACTATTTGAAAATGTAACAAACTAAACATTTACTGATGAACAATAACAACAACAGTAATAATGATAATTATAATGGACTTACCAACACGATAGCCTTGATGTTAATCCTTGTTATTTTGACCTCGGCGTTCTCATCTTCAGAGATATCAAGCAATGTATCAAGAAAATCCTTTTCTCGTTCAGATAAAATCTTGTTTTCCTTAGTTGCCTGTCTGAGTTGTTGACGTTTATCAATAATATTTTCAAGTAAAAAGTCATACCGTCGAAGAATGTCATCAGACCGCTTCTTTAGTCCTTGTAAATCAATGTTTTTAAGGAACCCAATATAATCAGAGACATTAAATTCCAAGAAAATCTCTGATATTTCGCGAATAAGAGTAAAAACCTCCATGAGTTGATCATCCTTCTCCGAGTACCTTAACCCCAACATCATTCGAGCAATTATGTTGTTTGACATTTTCATAAGCTCATCAGACATAATTAGAGATTCATTATCACTTGACTTTCTTGCTAACAAGCGAAGAAACCGGTGTACTTCCTCACGTCTAACGGACTCCGTTTGGGCTACAGGCCTATGGCCTAAAAGCTCAGACATGCATGTTTTCTTCATGAACCTCCAATAAGGACTATAGTCAGCAAATGCGAACCCGGAACAATTGTATGAGAGTTTCCTGATGACACTTGTATTAGGCCGAGAAGCGAAGTTTAGTTCATTTGATATCAAACATTCTTTGGCAAGCTCGGCAGAGTTGACAATGACAATAGGGACGGAACCAAACCGGAGGGAGATCATGGGCCCAAACTTAGCATGGAGGTTGTGGAAGCATTGGTGGACGATCGGGCCCATGAGGTGAAGGTGCCCGATTATCGGTAACGCCATTGGGCTTGGTGGGTGATGGTATTGGGACTTCTTGGTTGGGAAAATTTTGCTGATGAAAAGTGTCGAGAGGAGGTAGAGAATGGCAAAGAAGAAGACATTGAGGATCAACATGGTTGTTTGTATTTTTTAGTCTTAACAAATGCTTTCTAACTTCAAATGGATTCTTTGTTGTGTTGAAATTGAGAGCTCTTTATGATGCTTTTATAGGAAGGGGGTACCTTAATAGTGCTCTCATATCCTTCTGACTTTGACCAGAGATGGTTTGGGCCAACAGTCGAATTTTGAATTATTCATCTATTCATGTATATAAGATTGACAATATAAGTTGTCTATTTGATGAATGTTTAAATGTATATACGTATTTGTTTAAGCTTATCTTATGTTGATTGAATCTTGTTTATGACTTGACCAATTAAAAGATGTGACTTTCCTGCACAGCTTCAAGGAACAGGGTTTGAAAGAATAATTATAATGTTTAGAAATACAACTTTCAAGATAGTAAACCTTTTATTTCTTTGAGAGGTTTATCCTTTAATTTTGTACCTGTTAAATCTAACTGACCGCGAGATGTATATCATGATGCATGCAGTAGAGTATATGTTTCTGAGACAGTATTTCTTATACTATGTTGCAGATGTTTCGAAAAAAAATATGTATATAACAGAGATATCTTTAAATGGCGAGGAAGTGTTTTAGTAGATCTTTGAAGTACTGTATAAATAGTTCACGAGTGATTAGCTTAACTAGTAAGACTTGTGACCGGTGGTATGATAAATTAAGGATTAAAACTTGTCAAAGGCATTGAAGACACGAAAACTTACTTGCCTTTAATTGTAGGGTTGGGCTTGTAATAACAAACTAACCTTCATCAGATGAAGTTAAAGAATGTGATGGGATTTTGTGGAGTAGAAAATCTTTAATTAGATTGGAGTTTATTTAGCAATTGTTGTTTTATATTGTTATTTATGTATTGTTCAAATTAAAAAAATTAATTTTTTTATTATCATTAATTAACTATTATTCATCACTCCATCCTCCCTTCAACTAAAATTCTGGCTCCATCACTAATTGCACCGGAGGCGCCATTGCATAGTTATGGAGAGCTAGAGGCGCCTACTATACCATTTGGTCCTTGCTTGAGATAGGGTTGTGAATTGGATTACGACATCACTCCTGACTTTTTTTTTTCCTTCAAATATTTAGACTTTGGGTCTCATCATTTGTTTTAATCTAATATTTGATATTATTAGGTTAGTGTCTACTTGGTCATGAATTTGCAAGAAAATAAACAAGTAAAATATTGCAGAAAACTGACTTCAAAATTTGGTGACTTGACTCTATAAGATGTCAAAGACTGCTTACTTTCTCCTTCAGTGAAACCCTAAATTAATTAAATCACGTAGTTTTGAGTTTGACATCTAAACTATTAAAGAACTTCGACTATCATTTGATTATCTGCCAAAATGTGTGTAAACCAATATTTATCCATTGGAGTCGGATTATATTAGATCTATATATCTTTATCTGATTCCGACGTTAATTATTTGATGGATTCTAACTTCAAGTTTTGTTTGGGATTAATTGTGTCAATGTTGTGACTCACTTGTCGGAAGGTTTGCCCATGTTCTTATCCACTACCTATAGAAAACTTAAAATGAAAATGTTCCAGTGTTTGCCAAATTCAATGAGAACTTCATCCTGGTTTTCTAAATGGCTAGTAACTGGTAGTTGACTTTCCTAGCACAAAAAGACTGGTTGCTGAGTTGGTTGTAAGGAATGATCTAATCAACCCTTATTGAGAAATAAGCGATTTGGAAGATATTTCCTTAAAACCCGAACACCACCTAAATTGCTGCAAGTTTGATAGGTTTCGCAAACTAGGTCGCTCTCTTTAAGACATTTAGCGGCTCTGCCCAAGATTGTTCTCTTTAAGACGTTTCACGGCTTTGCCCAAGATTGTGCAAGTAGTCCGATAAGTTTCATCTCAATCCGACCCGACTCAGCCGGTGGTGGCGGCGTGCACATGCGGAATGGACCAACATTGGTCTATCTCCTCCCTCCTTTACTAAAGTGGGTTCCCTTTGGGGTCTAAACCTAAGTTCAAACACTATCCTTATTAACTCCTCCAAAGTGAGTTAATATGAGACAAAACATTATAGAAAGAGATTTGAAAGTTAAGAAACCATTTCCCTTTGTTTTTAAAATTCAAAGCAAAATTTCAATAATCCCCCACTTGAATTTTTTAAAAAACATTTCTTCATCAAGCAATCTAAAAAATATAAGATTGTGCATAAACAAAAGTGTCTTTCAACTTGAACTCTTGCGTAGTGTTCATGATTTAGATTATACTAGAGTAACTCGTAGTTTTGAACTCTATCTCTAACAACATTACATGCACAACCTTACCAGGGTGAAGTCTAAAAAGCCTGTGCTTTAAGGCCATGCACGTATATCTCAGTATAGTGAAGGCTCTAGGAAATTTGCTCAAATTTCATAAGAAATTGCATTACTTCTACAATCACTTAGGTGAGTCTATCAAGACTACTCCTGTAGCTAGGTACTCCACTCCACATAGAGTATATATCTCATTAAGAGTTTTAACTCATCCTACCATCCAGGAACTCATGCTTCAATCTAGGAATGGAATTATTATAAAGTCAGCATGATTCACTTAATATCATTCACGACTTGTTATTACCCATTGAACCTATTCTTGGGATCTCCAGTCTATAGGCCGGGTTACCATCATGAATAAGTCATCAATCTAAGGGCATAAGTCTCATTCATTTAGAGATTTTGAAAACCTTCTCTCTAGCTAATCCTTTCGTCAAGGGATCAGCCAAGTTCTCATCAGTTTGTACATGATCCACTCTAACAGCTCCAGTAGATAGAAACTCTCTAATCGTACTGTGCTTATGACATATTTGTCGTCTCTTGCCGTTATAATAATGGTCATGTATCTTTGAAATAGCCGCGATACTATCGTAATGGATCAAGACAGCTGGTATCGGTCTTTCCCATAGAGAGATCTCTGCTAGTAGGTTTCTTAACCAACCTGCTTCCTCACTAGCCGCGGCTAGTGCTACTAGGGCTGGGCAGGTCCAAGTAACCGGCCCGAAAAGCCAAAACTGAATACCAGACCGATCATTCAAAAGTTGAATTTTTTCGGCCCGAGGTCGAACCTAATGAGGCCTGTTAACTAGTCCCCGATTAACTGAATGCTCGGGCGGGCCAGGTCTGTCTTGGTCATTTTACATCCCAGTTTTCAGCCCAGGCCCATTTGTTCATCCCATTTTCTAGCCCTAGTAATTATAAGTCCATAGTTTCCATCTTCTTCTCAACTCTTTTGAGCCTCTCCAACGTTGTCTCTACCTCATCTCATTCATGTAAACCACTTCTAAAACCAAACCCCTCTTGTCTTCTAAATGTTCACAATGGCTCTCCGCTCTCCCTTTTGCAAAGCCCCAACAACGAGCTACTTGAAGAGAACTAACCGATTGGACTGAAATCAGCTAGCTTTATCTTGATTCCACCTCTCTTTCTTCGACTTTGAAGTTTTGGGGGTTGTAAAAGGTGAGAAAAAAGAGAGCAAGACGTCAACGATGAAGCTTCAGATCATATGATAGAGAAAAACAAGGTGATTTGCAAGCTCTGCTTTGTGGTGGATCTGAAAGCGGAGGTGGAGAAACAACTTTTGAAGGAGGTGGAGAAGGTGGGGGCGCTGGCGGAGGAGGAGATGAAGGAGTGGAGAGGCCACACTTAGATCTCGGTGGCATCATGTTTTGATCAGCGGGTGGTGGTGATGAATCGGTCTGGAGCGAAGATGAGTGACTCGGAATCGGTGGAGGGAAGGTGAGAATGAAAAGGGAGACGACGCCTTTGTGATGGCAAGGTATTGGGAAGGTTTCAAGGATGGATAAAAATTGAAGTGTTTGAAAAAGATGAAGTCGCCAGATGCTAGCCTTCAAGATCCCAGGCGATAGAGCAGAACGATCCCACATCCAACCTTATTACAACATACCTTCTTGCAACAGACTTGAAAGCATTGATTCAAAGAAAACATCGGGTATTATCAACAATATTGTGAAGCCAAAATCCAGGGCTGCCCATGATGATGTTTTCATGGTTTTCCCCCCAACTTGGTTCAGTGCCTTGGAGCATTCATTCCTCTGGATTGCAGGGTTCAAACCCGCACTCGCCTTTCGAATTCTGGCTAGTGAGGTGTAGGATTTTAGCCAGGAGCATTTGGAGTTGATTGAGAGGTTGAAAGTGGAGACAAAGACTGAGGAAAGGCAGTTGGAGGGTGAGACGGCTACGGTGCAGGAGAGTATGGCAGCTCCACCATTGCTGGAGATGGCTAGGAGGATGGAAAGGTTGGTGGATGCGGTGATTGGGTCATTGAGGCCATCAGTTGGGCCGGTTAACCGGTGAGTTCTGGGATCTGAAATCGAGGCCTGAACCAAAAATTTGGTATGGTTCGGGTTTTGGGACCGACAATTAAATTAATATTTAAGAAACTGGACCGAACAAGCCCGATCGGTTCGATTTTTTGATCTAAATTGCCAAGCCCTAGGTGTTATCATCTCTGACTCCATCGTGGACTATGCCAGAATAGTCAATTTCTTTGATTTCCAAGAAACAACTCCACCAGCTATACTAAAAATATAGCCACTTGTGGCTTTGGAGTCATCTGAGAGGGTGTTCCAATCAGCATCGCTATATCCTTTAAGGACAACGTGAAACTTCTGATATTATAGTAGTGTGTGGGACAATTTCTTTGCATACGCCAAAAACTACAAAAAAAAACCCTTGGAGTTGCCATATGACCCAAAGTAATGTATGAGATGACCCATTGTAGGAGTGGATATTATAGTAGTGTGTGGCTCTACCAATAAGGCATGAGAGAATAAAATACACACTTGTTCATTTTTGCCATCTAAAATCTCTCATTTTTACTACTTTAACCAACTCATTGTGATTGTAAATAGGATGAATGTTTTAGGGAAATATTAGGAATCTAAGAATCAGGTTGAAGACAACTTTTACTATTCATTTGGGAGAACGATCGTTATATATAATTCATATAAGGCACTGTTGAAGCTATCAAACCTATTAAAACCAGTTATAGTTTATGGATTTGTGTGTGCAGTTTCACCTACAAAAACTTTCTTCTCCCTGAAAAGTATGTATGGAAAACTAGAATGTCCGCTTTGGGCCTAAGGCCAACACGACTTTTACGCGTTGTATCAATGTGGCACAACGACACTGCTCATGGTACAAAACTGTCCACTTTGGGATCCAGATGCCTATTGTGGGTTCCGTTTCTCTTGGGCCTTTCCCTCCTCCTCCCTCTCACGGTTCTGTTGTATCATATTTTGTTGTCTCAGAGTGGCACAACGGTACTACTCATAGTACAATATTGTCTGAATTGAGATTTATGTGTTGCACGACTTTAAAACGCATTATTCCAAAGGGATCCAACCTTGCACATATATAGTCGGTGTTCTAAAAAATGTTATGCGATAGGCTGGCGGCGAGCAGGGGGCTAACGCCCAGAGGACTCGACGGGGGCCTAAGCTGGTTTTTATTTATTTATTATAATTTATAAGAATTAAGCATAACAACATATAAATTACTTCCAATTTGATAGCAAGATACATATGCAAAATGTATTTAAAAAAAGTATTTATTTTTTTATTTTTTTCAGGGCAAGAGGGATTCAAAGGGTGAGAGGGTTTTCTAATCAGATCTGAACGGTGAACGGGAAGGGTTTCTCAGATCTGATGCGGTGAGTCAGAGGGTTTCATAATTGGTTTTGAAGGGTTTCTTAAGGTTGGGAGGGTTTCGAAGGGTGGGAGGGCTTCGAAGGGTGAGAGGGTTTTCTAATCAGATCTGAAGGTCTTGAAGTGTGAGCGAGAAGGTTTTCTCATATTTAAGGTGGTGAGTGAGAGGTTTTCCAATTTCTAATCAGATCTGAAGGATTCAAAGGATGAGCGAGAGGTTTTCCAAGGGTAAGCGAGAGGGTTTTCTCAGTCGGTGGTGAAGGGTTTTCTCAGTGGTGAGTGAGAGGGTTTTCTCAGTCAGTGGTGAGGGCTGAGCTATGACTAAGGGTTGCGCGGGGCTGAATCATGAGTATTCTTTTCAAACTCTTTAATGCAATTTTTGTCCTTGCTTGACAGTAGAGTGATTGATGATGGTAGTTCGGAGTAAATCAGTGGTTAAAATCGAAGGGTCGAAGTTTGGTCTACAAAGACCATAGGCGGTTTCTTCCTGTTTGAATCAAGTGCAAAGTTTTGGGCAAAGGTTTTTTTGGAATCTAATATGGGAATTTGGTTAGGCTTACAAGTCAAAAAAGTTGCGAGAGTAGCCAAACATAACTTCACTGCCAATTGGAAAGAAAGGAATCGTGGATGATGGTGGTGAAGGAGTCAAATAGAGGTGGTGTTTTCCTCTCAATCATGATTGGCTGGCGCTATGGAACCAAGACTTTGAAAATTCCATCCGATCTTGATTGCAACGGCTAGTTAACTCTGGCTAAACTGGTGAATGATGCAACTATCAAGCATTAGAAGCAGCTGATACCTAGTCTTCAAACATCCAAAACCAAGAATTTTCTCACTCAACTGCCCAAAGTGAATCCCCTTCCTTGTCCAAGGTCTTATGCTGAAGTGGTTTCAAACAACACTTTCTGTTATCCCAATTCCTCAGCTGTCAGGTAGGAGATGGAGAAATTGGCAAATATTAGGCACGATTCTCCGCTTGATTTCCTCTCCAAAGTTCTCGGGGAACATTTTCCTCAGGTGGAGCATCTTGTTGGAGTAAATGGGGTCAATTTGGCGAAGACGACAATTGACTCCAAGATCTGTTGGTCATCGATGGCAATGTCGGGTGGGCAATTCGCCTAACTGGTGTTTGTTAATACCAAACAGTGGGTTGGCAGTCAGCAGAAGCAGGTTTGGAAACCTATAGCTCAGGTCTTTCCCAAAACATCTCTCCAACAGGCCGTACAGTCAAAACAACCCCCATGGGTGCAACCGAGTCTTGTTCCGAGTGGTGAAAACTCAAAATCCGCGACTTCTCGACTGAGTTCATAACACAAGGGGAAAAGCCTTATGGTAAAATCTCTGACACAGGTATCTAAGTCGGAACAATGTGTTGACTCACTGGACGTCGTATCAGAGTAGAGGCTTCGATTGGGCGGGGAACAAATTAGAGTTGAGGACAGAGTCTAGGAATAGAGAGCTACTACTCATTAGATCTCATATCTCGAGGCAGTGGAGAATGACCTTTTCAATTTGGACACTCTCCTGAACAAGTTTGCAAAATAAGAAAATAGAGCTCGTAAACAAGCCAAAAAGGCACAAAGAGATCAATATCTCATTTGGGCTAATTTCTCAGTCTTCTCTACTAGGTCCTCTCTCAGGTTAAAACAAAGGCAAGTGAAATCGAGCATTGCTAAAAAATCAGTGCAGGTGAAACAATTGGATGCAAATGTTGATTGGAGCGGAGCTTAACTTCTTACCCGATCCAGGAAAACAATCTTCATTTCCAGCCAGGTTTTAAACGTTGCGCTGAGCATCTTGAGGAAGCTCTTCCATGCCTGTTCATTTAGGAGCTCCGCTAGGTTTTGAAGCTCCTTTAACCGATCAACATTCTACTGAAGCCGCCTCAAGCCAGCCCATCGGGATTACTTCAGGTGAGTGTTCAAGGGCCAATCTTGGCAGTGATCTCAGTGGTTTAGGGCATCGTCTTGTTGAATCAAAGTTTAGCAGCGATGAGGACAGAGTTCGTTCATCTTTTAGAAATACGGGTAATATGATAGGGGTTGATCTCAGTCTAGATGCAGACAGGGCATTGGATATGGTGCAAGCTTTGTATTCAGGTTGAGGTTTTTTGTCGATTTTGTGGGGAGTTTTTGGTTATCATTTCTTTCTGGTCAGGTTTTTGCGGAGATTTTGTGCCAATCTTCGTCTTGTGGTCGATCGTGGCTTTTGTTTAGAGTTTGTTTGGCTCTTAGTTTTTTTATTAGTTCTTTGTAGGGGCTTTATTGTTTAGAGCTCTTTTGTCAGAGATTTTTGGGAGAGTTTTGCTCAGTTCTGTTTTGGTTGTTTTTTTTTTCTTCTTTTGGAGAGTTGGTAGTTTGGATTCTTTGTTGTGGGCTTTCCTTGCTTTAGGAATGTACCATCTTCTTTGTGGTTTGTCTTCCCCTTAAATAAAAATCTTATTGTTTGACCAAAAATCTTTTTAATAAAAATTCAATAATTCGTCTAGACCGATTTTTAGAACACTAATAATAATATAGCATATCTCCTTTCCTCACCCATGCAATACGAGATTATAACACTAGGTCATCTGACAACCTCTGAGTCCGCCCACACAAGATAGTATGCCAATCATAGAGCCTACCATGCATACCCTTCAAACAAAACTTTAGACAGTACAAATGGAAACAACATGAAATTAAAGTCAAACTGGAAAATTGTTTCCAATTAAAATTTGATTGCCTCTCTAAAGTAAATATTAGGGGTGGGCACAGGGCGGGATGGACTCATCCCGATCCCATCCCATTGTTTTATCTTCAGGACGGGATAGACTTCATCCCGACCTCGTCCCACAGGACGGTATGAGCATGGTTGGATTTTTGTGCAATTAGTAAGTTATTATGATGTGCATATTTAAACGTATGTTCTTATAATTACTATATTATCAACCTTCTCATTAGGTCTACTTGTTTGTTCCATAATATGCTAGGTCTTATTTTGGTAAGTTTATATTTATGTTCTTATTTACGTCATCAATTCAAGAATATTATAGTATTTTCTATCATTATGCACATTAAAGAGTTATCTATGAAAGTGTTATTGTTTTAAACTATAATACAATTATTTATGATATTAAGTTCACACAACTCTTCAAAACTTCATGTACCATACTTAATTTGACACACAAAATTTTGAGTTTATAAATATTAAAATCAATAATAATTAATATTAAATAGGTTTGGGACGGGACTGGATGGGCGGGATTAAAAATCTTCATCCCGATCCCATCCCACTCTAGATCAGGGCAGGACGGGATTGAGATGGGTTGGATCAATCTCAAAAAGACCCAAAAAAATCAAGAGAGGATGGGATCGTTAGGAAAAAAAAAGTAACGATGTCTTCGCCTGAGTTTGAACCAGAAATCTTCAATGTGTCAGATTGACGTGATAACCATCTACACCACAAAACCATTTCAATAGTAAAAGAGGGAAAATTTGTAATAGTGCTATCCTATTGAATCTTTGGCTTTTTCAACTATACGAACATATTTAAGCAATTGTCTTTCTCTCAGACCATAATGAAAACACAATTTTTGTTATCATCTAGATGAATATGATATTGAGATCTTTTCCCAGAACGCTATTGGTTTCGAGGATCACTTCCAGATATAAGACTTTTACTAGTAAGTCCCGGTAAAGCTCTTAGACAACGTATTTTTTTAAACAATGCCTCATGTTCAACAATAGCGAAAACCCTCAAATCCAAAGCCGCTTGGCGTTCCAGCCCAATTCCAACAATGCACTTCTCGGAGCTTGACGTTGCATGTTGGAACTCATTAAAGCCCGATTCGCATCATGTATTCGATAAAAGGAATGAGAGGAGCCGGAAAAAATAGCCTTCTAAAACATGCATTTTAACTAGTGCTTAACCAATTTCATTTTTATCTTAAAGTCTTCTAAATTTAAATCTTGTATTAGAAAACTTGAAATTTGTCGAACACACAAATATGGACCATACTATTCATCAGTGTTCTAAAAATGGGTCTAGGCGGCCGCCTAGGCTGGGAGCTAACTAGGCGGGCTAGGCGACTTCCTAGGCGGGTTTTTGACTTTTTATTTTTATTTTTTTTATATTTCGAGTTTGAAAAAAATTTAAGACTTTGTTTTCTTATAGATTTTTTATATGTATGTTGACATTGAACTGGAAATAATTTATATGTTATTATGCTTAACTTTGAAATTATAAATTATAATGAATAAATAAATAAATAACCGCATAGGCCCCTGCCTAGTCCTCTAGGCGCTAGTCCCCTACCTGCCACCCGCTCACCACCTAGCGATTTTTAGAACATTGCTATTCATTTATTCAATCGCATCACATTCTATGCATAGGACATCAAGTCAAGTCAACAGCTGTAGACATTGTTTGATAATCACATTTGGGTTTAAATATCGAAAAATGACTTTTAATGCCTACTTTTTCATAAAATAGTTTTAGATATCGTAGTTGATATAATGATTAATTTGTGTTTACTTTTATACTTTTATGACCAACAAAGATTATTTCATTAACTCATACACTTATAGGACATATTTACCGCCATTTCTAAACAAATAGAAAACCTAATTTTATATTTTTGTGACCAGCGAGGACTCTTTCATTAATGATTCTAATTTATTTTTTTGTTATTTTACTTTTTTTCAACCATTAACCCCTTGAACCTCATTAGTCATTATTGTTTTTTGTTAATTTTTATTTTTATTTTATGTTATCTTGTTCTTTAATTACAGTTTGAACAATTATTTTATGATTTGTTAGGTACAAATGGCTACATTAATATTTTCATGTCAGCATTTTTTTAATCTTGAATGTTTTGTCACTCTGAATGTGTTTGATTTGACTGGTTGTGAAGGTATATTTAAGTTTGAAGAGCAAACTTTTTTTTTTCAATTAATGGTTGCTTCAATTCTCTGTCAATATTTAGTTTACATGAAATTGTCTTATTTAATATTGATTCTCATTTTATCTCTAAGGCTATGATTATGCTCTGTAGTAGATAGTTTGTGACTAAATAGCGAATAAAGAATAAAATATATTATATTACGAGTACCCATGCATTGAAGAATAGGAAATCAAATTTCGATAGTGAGAAAATTGATTTTATTAACTACATTATAGAATAAGAAATAATGATAATTAAACCAAATTTCTAATCATCATTAAGAAAGGTAATGCACGGTACCTGTAAATATCTAAATGGTCTATTTTGTGAAAAAATAGGCCTTAAAAGTCATTTTCCGTTTAAATATTATCAATGTACTAGTAGATTATTCAAATAAGCTAAATATTATTACAATTATGTTCTAATACAATGTTGAATTAAATCCATTTCCAAACAAGCAATTCTTCCAAAATTTTCGAGTAAACTAAAATTCTATTAAGAAACGTATGCTTAAGGGGAGATAAATATGGAGATCGTTCTAAATATGCGCAAATAAAACATCGTTTATTATCAATATATATATATTTCAGTCTTTTTTTTTTTACAAAACCTTATGGTTCATAATGTAGTACACTAATTAAAATATTCCGACGATGGAGGTGGTGGTGGTGGAATACTGATGTTAGTACCAGGTCCACTTGGTGGAATAGGAATGCCTTTGGGTAGCCTTTGATACCACCACGGAGGTGGCACTCTAGCCCAACTACTCGGCCCACTTGGCGGAATTTCAGCACCTTTCGGTAACATTTGGAGCCACCATGGCGTCTCAGATGGTAGTTGTCGTGGTGGTGGTGATAAATGTCGAGATGGTCCTGAATACAGTATGCGCGAAGAACTTCCCAAACCAAAGAAGAACACAAATACTAAAATTAGCACAAAACTAAACCCTTTGATCTCCATTTTTTTGTTGTGGAATTTCTTTTCCACACAAGAAGGTTTTTATATGGAGTTATTGATTGACTGTTGCCTAACCTTTCCTTGTTAATCTGTTTATCAAAATTTTAAAATTGGAATCCAAATCCTTCATTTTGACATTTTGCTTAATCCTACAAAACAAATTTGGTTATTGGAATTCATTTTTGGAAAACGTTTCCTATATTCTAAGAATTTCTAAATTCTAATATTTCATTTTTGGAATATGACTGAAAGTTGCCTAGAAAACAAAGATTTCAATTGATTTAAATTGAAGGTTCACTAATAACATAACAAATTTGTCCAATATGAAATCCCCACAAAATCAATCCAGAAATATGTATCCCATATCAGTGGATTTCTAAGGCTGATTTCAATATGTAATCAATCATTTACTTCTCAAATTTTTAGCTTATCATGGGAGATTTTCAACACCTTTCAATCTAAGGGTCTGATTGATTGCACAGAAAATAGATATGGAAATTGAAATTATTTTCCTGAATTCAATTCCGATACCACTCCCTCAAATTTGGATTTTCATAAGTAGTGGAAAACAATCTTATGAATAATCGATTTCTTATCAGTAAATAGATAAATCAAATATCAAAAACTACATAACAAGGAAAATAGATTTCACTTTTGGAGGAAAATGGAAAATGAGTAACCAAATAAACTAATAATGACTACATGTACCATAAACTAATGATTGAGGCGTTTTGGGCCCATATGTCACTCAAAAATCCCTACAAATCACTTTGTTTATGTGGATCTCTTCATCTTCTTCTGCATCGAGACGTGTAAATTTACTCCACCATGTTCACTTTGTATCATTGCATTAGGTAACTTTAAGAGTATCATTTATTTCATTTCTTTCAAGTATTGAAAACGATTGCGTGGTGGTGAAGAAATTCTGAATAAAAAATTTTCAAATTTCAATAAGGACAAAAATGAAATTATAAAAAGTTCCCATATCTTCCTAAGTTTTCAATATTATTGGGTGCCCATCTTAAGGAGATAACTTTTGTTCCTTGAGTTTACAAATATAACTGCTCAAAACATGAACCAAACTATGATAAATAATAATAATAATAATAATAATAATAATAATAATAATAATAATAATAATAATAATAATAATAACAACAACAAATTGGCCAAACACGATGATTTTTATTGAAACTATGATAACAAAAATGTTTATTTCGTATCTTTACGAATGCTAGATGTCATACATAAATAACAAATAATATCTCAAATGAATTTTCATTCATATTAGTTGCTTCGATGGGTTGTGATTGATCCTTGGAGATGGTGCACTTGATCCAATAGGGGTGGTTTTGGGTAGCTTGTGAAATACCAAGCCTGGAGGTGATGATCTTGGTGGGTTATTGATAATTGGGAGATGGTGAGCTTGGTGGAACATGGCTTTTGGGCAGCTTGTGGAATCGTAATGGGGTGTTCGTAGATTCGGAAGACAACCCTAGCTTTCTTGCTGAAGAACTTTCCAATCTCAATAAGAAAAAAGAACACCAACATGAACACAAGCTTAGACATCTTGATCTCCATACTTAAATTGTTTGTATGTTTTTTTTTCACATAACTTTTTGTTCTTAAATAGAGTTTCAACAATTCTAGACGGTCAGGTTTGGTAGTCACTTTTTTGTTAAGTCTTCGCTTTTTCACACTTCTACTCCTTCTATAGATGGTGTTTGTGGTTGTGTTTTAAAGAGAATGGGTAAAAAGTGTAAAAAAAAAAATAAAAAAATCAAGACATGACAAAAAAATAGCTACCAAACCTGGCTAGCTAGACTTTCGCGATTTGTTAGAGACGAAAATCGAAAACTAAATACCTTTCATTAGCATATAATTTTTCTTAGCACTTTCGCAATTTTTTTCCTTTTTTTGGTTCTCAAAATCTAAAACTTTATTTACCAATCTTTCTTCCAATATCATCTCTTAATACAATATATTTTAAAATCTCTTAAATATTATTCTAAATAATTGTTTGGCCTTTTGAGCTTGTTTTCCCTTTTATGGGTAGAGCAAAAAATTAGCCAAAATATGATTCAATTAATTCTAAAAAAGTAAGGGAAAGTGAAATATTGTTATACATAGACTAATAATTTCCTACATAAAAACAATCATATAATTATTAATTTCTATTCTTTGCAACAAAAAATTAAGAAAATACTTTTTCTGGGTTATTTGCATATAAAGGTTGAGGGAAATCCTTAAGCCCAACTTAAATCGCAATCATATTACGAGGAAAAATGTTGGTCTATCTCCTCCCTCCTTCACTAAAGTGGGTACCTCTTGGGGTCCAAACTCAAGTCCAAACATTATCTTATTAACTCCTCCAAAGTGAGTTACATAGAGAAATATAGGACTAAATAATATAGAGAGATTTGAAAGTTAAAAAACCATTTACCTTTGTTTTTAAAATTCAAACCAAAATTTCAACAGTTCTCTATGTAAATTTTCAAAAGTAGACACTAGAGTTGAAGGGATTTTAATTTAAAAATTAGAGACCTTATTTACTTGCACAAAGATCATCCTTTGTAAGCCTACCTGGTTGCATACGTAACATCTTGCTTCTAACATCAAAAGTTGTAGAAGGGACACAGTTAAACCAGTTAGACTCTAAAAATTTGCTTTTGTTTTCTAGACCTCTAGTTATGAATTCATCAGTATTCGTTCATTGTTAGTTTCAATTTGTTGATAGTGTTTTAATTAGACTTCGCGGTTTGTTGCAATAGTCAAATGTGGCATTTCTACATGAGTCGTATTCTCCTATATTTATCATCTCATATTTACTTTACAATGGCAATAAAATCTTAATAGGAAGCATTTTTCCGGTTTGACTTTAATTTCATGTTGTTTCCATTTGTACTGTCTACAGTTTTGTTTGAAGGCTAATACAATGAGATCAATCTAGTAATTCAAGAGTGTGGGATGAGCTTTTAAACCATACAATATTATGTGTAACACCCAGTGTGGCGGGTTCTGTGGCTGGCAGACTATCTTATGTGAGCGAATTCAGAGGTTGTCAGGCTACCTAGTGTTATAGTCTCGTATTGCCTAGATGAGGGAACGAGATATGCTATATTATTATTAGTGTTCTAAAATTGGTCTAGGCGACCTCCTAGGTGGATTATTGATTTTTTTTTAATTTTCTATTAAAAAATAAAAAAAATTAAGATTTTAAAAAAAATACATTTTACATAATATATGTATCTTGGCATTGAATTGGAAATAATTTATTTACCATTATGCTTAATTTATTAATTATAATTATAATAAATAAACAAAACCTGCCTAGGCCCCCGCCTAGTCCTTTGGGTGCTCGCCGCTTGCCTATCGTTTAACATTTTTAGAACAATAGCTATATATGTGTATGGTTGGATCCCCTTGGAATAACGCGTTTTAAAGTTGTGCAACACATAGATCCCAATTCGGATAATATTGTACCATGAGCAGTACCGTTGTGCTACTCTGATACAACGAATTTGTGAGGGGTAGAGGGAGGGAAAGGCCCCAGAGAGGCGGAGCCCACAATAAGCCCGTGGATCCCAAAGTGGACAGTATTGTACCATAAGCAATGACGCTGTGCCACATTGATACATCCCGTAAAAGCCATGCTGGAACTATTTATATTTATATATTCATTGGCAAAAACTATTTGTAATTTTAGTATTATTCATTTGGAATAAAACCGAAGCTGGAACCAATGTAGTATATGTTTGAGAATAAGATCATTCAAGTTAAAAAAAAAGAACGAGAAGGAGAGTAACATACAAACAATAACCATTAGAAATAGAAATTCGGAATGGATTTTTAGAAGGCTTTAATTTCGGTGATCAATGCATCCTTGCCTATTCTTGTAATTGATGTATTCAAAGCATTGATGACTTGGGGTGTTAGCCAATCCATGGGCACTTTTGGAGAGTTCGTGTGATCTTCCCCGTCTTCCATCAGTCATCTCTCGTCCTATTTCAGAAAACGTAGAAGCTGATTTTGAGGATGCATCAACCTCTTCACTCCATCTTTCCTTGGAAATACAACTTGCAAGAAAAGTAAACCTTTTATTTCTTAGAAAGGTTTATCTTTTAATTTTTGTATTTGTATGATACTAGACCTATTAAATCTAACTGACTGCGAGATGTATATCATGATTCAGTAGTATATGTTTGTGAGACAATATTTCTTATACTATGTTATAGATGTTTCGAAAAAAAATATGTATATAATATAGATACTTTTTTTTTTTTTTATAAAAGGCGAGCAAGGGTTTTAATACATCTTTAAAGTGATACATAAATAGCCTCCTATTACTTAGCTCAACTAGTAAGACTTGTGATTGGTGATACATAAATTAGGGATTCGAACCTGTCAAAGGCATTGAAACAATGAAAATTTACTCGCCTTTAACTGTAGGGCTAGGCTTGTGATAACATAACCGAGTTACTGAAATCAAACAACACTTTTAGCTATACAGCTTCAATTTAAGGCAAACCTTATAACCCTATAAGAATATGGGGAGAAATGTTTGCATGTTAGAAATGTGATTATTTGTTTCTAAGTTGCATTATTTAGTGGTGTTCAATCAAATAAAATCTTATAAAACTAACGGTATTTTGGATTCGCCTTGCCCTCGCTTAGTATGCACTTATCATTATCACTTATCCTACTAGTTGCCACTACTTTAGTTGAGACAATATTTTTTGCTGTGAATATAGTGAAGGATCGTTTACGAAATTGAATAAGAGATGAATGGATGAATGATTGTCTAGATATACATATACTTAAAAGAAAATTTTTATGACATTAACAATGAAACAATTTCAGGGTATGAAAATGCGTCGAAGCCAGTTGTAATGCTTATTTTATTCTATCAGGGGAGGGAGAGAGTTTTTGGTATTCATGTTATGGATGTAGATGTGGAAGTGTTCAAATTACATAACTTTATTTTTTATATCCAACGTGATCTTCATCCTTTTCTGAATGAAAATTATTTATTAAATCATGTCGAGTTTTGTTTAGC